>WBMV01000513.1:575137-592637 GCA_013396655.1 Campylorhamphus procurvoides | reverse complement strand
TTAAAGTTGATTAAGAGCTTATATACCCAGCTGCTTGATGGCCTAAAAGAACATATTCAAGGAATCCATAATAAGAGTCAGTTGTTTCGTTGTACAGTGAATTAGGATGTTCCTATCCTTAGGCTCTGAGATTGCCTCTCTGAAAAGGAAAGTTGTGCAAGTTCCATCAAATGTCTATCTATGAATCAATTGTATTCACATACAATCCCCTTTGAAGATATGGGAAAAGGGCAATAGAAAGGCACCCCTCCCCAAATCTGCAGCAAATGATTTCTGGCACTATAGACATTACTTATTTTTACAGAGGACACATCTGTTCTGAAGGCCTACTGTCACCTATGTTCTCCCCATTTATGATTGTTGCTGCAGAAATGGCAGTCTTTAAAATTTGTTGAAATCTTTTCTCTCTGCCTTCACAAAAATTAAAGGCTAATTAACGAAATCCAAACAGGAACTGCTTCTGAGCCTTCAGTAACAGCAGATTATATCATGAAGAACTGAACATGCACTTAGTCCCTCTAACAAAGGTAAAACAAGCTAAAAATCATGATAATCTTTTTGACATTTAAAAAATATCCTTTCTTCCTTTCTATATTGTAACATATAAACCCCCAAATCAATAATGCAGAGGTGCAGTTAAAAAAATAAAAAAAGTACTACAAGGTGCTCCAGTCAAAACATCTCTTAACTGGCTCCAGAGGGGCAGAGTCATCCCTCGTCCTCTTCAGCTGGAGCAATTCTGACCAAGAGGTGAGGTTTCATAGGTGGTAGTTAAGAAAACTGGGGAAAAAAAGGAGTGGAAAGGGGATTTCAAGGTTGAAACATCTGTACAGCAGACTCCTTTGAGACAGCCATAAAGCAATCAGTCCGGAACTTTTGTGTGACTCCTATTTTTGACTTAGTAAAACTGATTTCAATACCAAACTAAAGATTTGCTTGGCAAATAATTATTTTATATGATCCTACAGATGGTGAATTTATTTTTTAAAGAGAATTTGTGAGATTATCCTGTATATTTGAGGACAATTCTGTACAGTCTGACCCTGGGAGAAGCAGGACCTTTACCATGGTCTGTGATAAGGGATTCTTGTGAGTTAGCTTTTCATGGGTATTGAGTTATGTGATTTGGGGGAAACCATTTCTCCTCCTTGGTGGTGATGATTCCTGTCTCACCTTTCCTCCCTAATCTGTCTTCTGTTAACTCTTTGCATCTGGAGCTTTTTTAGTGGTGACTGAATAATGTAACTGCATATGTAAATTCATTGCTACTAGTAAATGGTAGAAATATTAAAGTCAGGGGGGAAAAAAGCAACCTCACACACTCCTTCAGCTAGTTAATCTGCAGTTTAGATTATTTGGACAATGCAAGACTTTGTTTTTCTGTTTGGAAATAAATACAGGACTGAACTGCACAGTCTGAGTTTTTAAGTGTGAAAATTATGACCATTAAATCTGTGATTTGGAAACGAGTCAACAGAAAGCAGAGAATGATATGGAAACATTCTGCAGGTTACTGCCTTAGAGTCCATTGAAACAAGCAGATCTATGGGGCACAACGGTGCAAGGAGCAAGCAATTGCAGGTGCAGATATGCCTGGGGCTTGTCTAACTTCCATTAAAATAAAAAGTTTGATAGCACTAATCATTTCTGTCCCTTTGCATTTTAAACAGCCAGTGGCGTTGCCAAAGCATTTTAACTGTGTGCTGGCAGAATTGGGGATTGCTGGGAAAAGACATCAGGAAGGATGATAAAAGGTAGAAAAAAGCAGGGGTGCGAACCTGCATTTTCAGTAGAAAGGGTCCAAATTATTGTCCTGAGGTCAAAAATGGAACAATTACAGCCCTCTGAGTTTGCACCAGTGACAAATACCTGTCTCCCAGCATGTACAATTCTTGTGAATGAAATTGTGAGATGTTGGTGTGCCTGTCTGGGCTGACGGGGTCAAAAACTCATCCAAGAAACCACGAGGCATCTAAGTGGGCTCTGAGAGAGGAACAAGTCTGAATGCAGTATTGTATTTTACCCCTTTCTCCCCAGCAGCCTGCCCCACAACTCTGCCCCATCTTACACAGAGGCCTAATATCAAAACAGTGGACAGGTATGTGCCTGCGCCTTAGTAGCCCATCCGTTCAGCAGTCCTTTCTTGTCAACACATCCACTGACCTAATGAGCTGCCTGTGGTGTTCTTGTGGTAGAGGACTGAGAGAAGGCAGGAGAATTTGCTATGGATAGAAAAATTCTTGAACTGCTACAGCAAAATCTGTCATGGTTTGGTTTTGAAAGACCTTATTTTCACTGACTTTCTTGCTTAAGGAATAACATCCTCTAAGACTACTAAAAGTCAAATTTCTTATTTTTAGGTTGATTATGGTCCACTTTTGTATGAGAGTTCTTGCTGGGTTGCTCTTTTGCTTGTAGAAATAGATTATTTTGCCCTTCACAGATGTGTGTGGATTAATAAGGACTGAAGTCTAATTGGAGAGCAAAATATGTGAATGGCAGAGAGAAGCCTCAAGAAAGACCATTTTTCAGTGTCTTTAAGAGAGATCAGGGGGCATGATAGTTTATCAGAGCAGGTTTTCTGCTCTCAAAATCTTCATTCAGGTTTTGGCTAAGGTGTTGAGTGAAAGTCAGTTTGCCATGTCTTGAGCTGGCTTCCAGTCAAGTTATTCAAAGACCTTCAGTAACACGCTGTATGCTTTGACTGGCTAAAGAGATTAGCCAGGGCTGTGGCAAGCAATTGATGTAGAATGGCAGAGAGCTGCCTCCTGCTATCTGTTATTCTTCCCAGAGGTAAAATCATATCTCTCTGCTGCTGTCACCAGCAGCACTTCTTTTGATTTTAGTGAGAATGAATCTGATTTATATGGGCCTTGTGTATGATCAGAGATGTGTTCAAATCAAGTCTCTGTAAGTGATTTTTGGTCTATCTGAATTAGTTAACTAATTGTGAACAATAACAAAGAAAAATGTCAGAGTTCTCATTTTCCAGCTTGGGGCTTGGGTGAGAATGTGGTGTGGATATGACAGGGAAAATTGAATTTAAAGAAGCTTCATTTTTTTTTTTTTCATAGATAGCAGAAGGTGCTTCTACGGGTGATGCTACATAGTTTAGTTCTAACAGAACTAAACAATTTCTTTTGGTAAAGTAGAGTTGGGTGAAAGAGCACATGGAAAAGATTTGCTATACTTATGTTCTCCAACAGAGCCAAAACCTGGTTGTTCCCTGTGTTCTTAGTCCATCGTAGGTCGGACACAAAGGACCCCTGTGTTATGAGCTTCATTTGATTCGGTTTTCTTTTTGCTAGGGACCGTAAGGAAGCACCGCCGTAGCAGGTCTAAAGGTACCATCTTTTTAAATTACAGCTGCAACATTTTCTTCCTCTGTGAATTTAGCCTCAAGGATCTTATTCTCTCTCTTTCAGGTCTTTCAGATCACATCTCATCCACTTCTACTTTGTGTAATCAACCAATTAATAATGGCTTGAGAAGCAGGCAGAGATAATTGGCGTACACTTTGTCGAAGAATAATTGTGAATGTGAAAATAAATAGTAGACACTGTAATTGTTTTCCTTGCCTCTCATTCTTTTTTCACCATATTAGTCCCTGTAGTACCTCAGGGAAGAATATAATATAATATAAAATGGCCATTCTGGATCAGCACAAAGTTCTCATCTAGCCAAGTATCTGCCTTTGACAGGGACTATTAAAAGGTGGTTTGGAACTGTGATAAGAAAAAGTAAAGGCAGAGCAATCTTTTTCCCAGCACTTCTCTAGTATCTAGCAATTAGTGTTTTTAGACAGTTCCTAAGCTACAATTTGTATATATTGTTGTTCTCCTGCTTAGGTATTTTATATGCTTAGCTGGTGCTGTTGAAAAATCCCACAATTACTACCTTCACATATCCTGTGAGGTAGAAAAGTGGTATATTATCTCCACATTATGGATTTTGAACTGAGGAGCAGAGAGACTTGAAATGCCACCATCTAAAAATAGATTAGAGCTGTTACAGTTCATTAGCACAATAAAAACTTGAGAACAAATTGATACCCAGCCTGTCCTTAAAAACCAACCTCTCTATAAACTTGCTATTACAATACTACACAATGAGACAAGGGTGAATGCAGCCCTGAAATTTTATGATAGCTCTGTGTTGCTTCACTTTCCCAGTAAATGCCAGTTACACAATCCTGTGTAGCATGACTGCAGTTGCACGGAGTTGCTTCCAGATGACTTTCAGACTCCAAGATCAGGCACCGGCAATTAAAGAAGGAAGGGTGTACCGATGTGTGGGATGTTCATCAGGAATTTGCAGTTTGTTTAAAGGGGTGTTCAGAATGGTTGAAAATGTCAATAACTTGGGACACTCTGGCATCATGCTACTAAAAGAAGCACCTTTTAGGTCAGAAGGACTTTAGATAGATGGTAAAATACATGCCAGGATGCCTAAGCTGATAGATAATATGTAGGCAATTTCTTTTATCTCTTGGACTTCATTGTCTTGGCATGGTTCTGCTGCTCTGTCTGTGAAAAGTTCTCAGTCCTCTGTCCTGCTTGGTTAACTTGTGACTCTCTCTATCACTATGAATTTAACATCTCAGAATCACTAATGTGTTTATCTTCATACCACTTCCAAGTTGCATTGATGGCCTGAGCACTATTTTCTAAATGGACAGGAAGATAAAGTTCCACACTGGTGGTTCCAGGTGTGCACTGCTGACACCACAGTGTCACACCTGTGGGTATCTCCAGGGTTACCACGTGCCATTGGTGAGTAAATGTTTCTAAGCTTGACTTTCAAGAGGGATGGGTATCCTGTGTCCTGCTCATTTCATAAGCTCACACCCCCAGCTCCAATTGTAGCTTGGGAATCTTACCTCCAGGTAGACCTTTCAGATCTTCCAGCTGGCCATACAAGACACAGCAAAGGTGTCTTGCTGTCCCCTTCTTTTAAGAGGACTTTGAGGGGAAGAGAGTGAAAGACTATTGCAATGCTCCCAAAATAAACTGGGATGAGAGGCCAAGCAGAAATTTTCCTTACTGCTGCACTCTTAGTGGTGATATTTTATCACTTATATGATGAGAGACTGTAGGAGCAAGTGTGAGTCTGTAATTCTAAATTAAAAACATTTGTCAGGCATTTATCTTGCCTTTTTATTTATTTATTTTTAAATATGCACACAATGTCACTGGGCTACTGTACTTCAGAAAGGCATTGTGCACAGTAAGAACTGAAATGCTCTACTCCAACTTGAACAATAAAAACACCAAAATACTTTTATAGCTATTGATAAATGATTATTGCTTACAGCTCATATGTTTGGTTAGCAGCATGGCATCTGGTTTGGATACCTGGATATTATACTGCAGGTGTGAATAGCTAATAATGCTATGTATGTACCTAAAAGTTCTTACTAATGTAACCGTAAGGGTTAAGAGAGCTGGTTATGCTAGCAGTGTACTGGTTGGATGCCACTGAGAGTAGTTTTAAAGCCCTTGATATGAAAAAAGGCCTAAACAAATATTATATATTTTGAAAAAGAAATAAAGATGCTTAAAAATACTTATGGATGGTTAATATAGGACAAAACCTAAATTTTCTGAAAGCAAAAAAAATTTAAAAAATCTGGTCTTAATTTCCAGATCTGTGAATTCAGTTACATGAATAAAACGTGTATGTATTATTTTTTTCCTTTAGGATAGCAGTGCACTGATATGGCTTTTCATACCCATTATTTTATGTATGTGTCTTTTCATAAACCCCCACTCTTGGAAGACCATAAAGAAAAATAATCTGCTTTGTATTGCTGTAGACTGTAAATAGAAAGACTACTTATCTGCATTGTCGTATAGAGACTTTTGTGAAAGGAACTACAGTCTTGTATATTACAAACAAGCACAATCTGGATCCCAGCTGGATAAAAAGGCAAATCCATTGCTTGTACTAATGTTGGTGCTTCTTTCTCTTTTCCCTGACAACTAGTTTGCTTATGTATTTTATATAAAATGAAAGTCAAAATTTATGGCAAGATTTAAATCCTGATATCCTCATCTTGGCATCCACGGAAAGATAGTTTCAGGACAGAGAAACAAATTTGTCATCTCATTATCTTCTAATTTGGATTAAAAACACCTCTAAATAGTTGGCCTTCTAGTGTGGCTCTTTCTTGTTATCTCTCAATGGCACAGCCTATCACATCACTAAATGCAAATTGCTCTTGGCTAGTGTTTCAAAAAATTTGACAACATAGTTTGATTTTGCACTAACATAATCTAGACATTGTTTCCCAGTAGTGGGACAAAGGGATTGTGAAGAAACCATTATGCAAAATTTCCTTGCAATTTGCTCCTCTCTTACAATACCTATCATATTTTGCCTAACTATAGCAATCTTCTGGGTTCAAAAGCTCTACTTAGATGTGTTCAGCGATTACATGAACCGTATGGATTTCATACATTAGATGAGACCTCATTTAGAATACTAATGCTATGTGCTTTGCAATAATGCTGTGAAGCCCAATCTCATTTTGATTGCAATAAACGGGAGTCAAACGTGCAAACTCTTGCTAATTTAAGTTGGTTTTACCTTTATCGTTTTGCATATTACATGATCTAGAGCCACACAAACAAAAGCTTGTTTGGACTTACCATGCTTTCCTTTTCAGAAAACAGAATTCTTTTTAATTAAAAACACTTTAAAAAAATCAGTATGTGTAATTGCTAACACCTGCTATGTGTTACTAACAGATGTTTCTTACTTACCTAAGGGAACTGTTATAATTACACTATACGCTTATTGGAATGGCATTTAACCAAGATAGTTTAGGAACTTTAGGTGGTGACTTTGTGTTCTTTCATTCATCTTTCCTCTAAAAAACTTTAAAAATTACCCAAACAACCAACCCTCCTCGCTTGCCTCCCCAGCTTATTTTCACCAAATACAGTTCACCACAATGAATGTTCAGCTTTCAATGTTCAGCCTTTTCCTGCTCCTTGGTCCATCCCTGGTCATGGAAGAACAGTTTGCATGTGTTGCTCCAAGAACAGCACTGGATCCCATCCTGGTGAGGCTCAGGATGGGATGGTCGTGTGAGGTGTAACTAATAGTATATACTAATGTTAATAGTGGGGTTCAAGCAGTGCAGCTGCTTGACTTTGGGCAGCCCACTGATCTCCCTGGTTCTGTGTTCTTCGAAGTGAAACGCCAGCAATGTGGCCTGTTCATAAGAATCTTCTGGGCTGGAAAATACCTCTAAGATAATCGAGTCCAACTGTTACACAGCACTGCCATGTCCACCACTGACCAATGTCCCTAAACGCCACGTCTGCACATCTTTTAAATACCTTCATGGATGGCGACTCCATCACTTCCTTGGACAACCTGTGCCAGTACTTGACAACCCTTTTGGTGAAGAAATTTTTCCTAATATCCAGTATAAAGTTCCCCTGGCGCAACCTGTGGCTGTTTCCTCTTGTCCTGTTGCATTATACTTGGAAGAAGAGACTCACAGAGGAGGGAGGCCCAAATCAAAAGTGTTTGCCCAGGGCTTTGAGATCTTTAAAGCAGAAGTCAGTACAACTAGTTCTGAGTGTTGTGTCACTAGGACCTTGCAGACCAGGGGCAGGTTGGCCTTGTGGCCAGTGCAGAGGTCTGCTGGCTTGGCAGGTGGCAGGAGGTGGATTCCTGCATCTTCAGACTCAGCTGCAGATCAAGACACTCCGTGTTCTCCCTCTGCATCTTCATTTATGAAACTAATCACACAATTACCTGCAGGCATGTGTTAAATATGACACTGGTCTCTGCAAAATAATGGGCCAATTGCAAACAATGAATAAAGAGAGGCAGCTCCATTTATAACTGCTGTTTCAACAGAGCTGTGTTGTAATCAAAGTGATCTGAGGGTGACTCATTAATTAATTGATGTTCTTTTTTATTATGTGCTATTGAGTTAATGAGTAATTTGTGCTAGATAACTCTCTGAACACACTGATTACGTGAGATATTTTCTGGGGCTTTCATATCAATGACATGCTGAATAGGTGGAAGATGGTATTTGCTTATGTATACTCATTATTAGCAGGTTCAGGATGAATATAAATCAGCAGAAGGGCATTTTAAAAGGAATTAGATACATGCAGCTCTTACTTTAAGGCTTTAAACAGATACTCTTCAGCTTTTAATGCCTTAAATAGTATTAAAATCACTTCCCTTATAATACTTCTATCACCCACAATTGGCAGCTTCTAGAAAGGTGCCTACACAAAAGGTTTTTACTGGGAGCATGTTTGTGCTAATGGCCTATTACCTTTCACATATTGTATTTTGGTTTCCTTTTGCAAGGTACTGAAGAGTAAACAGGTTTGGTCTGCATCATTGCCCTGAAGTAGGAGAAATGTGTTAAGTGAATATGTAATTGGCTTTTTTTTATCTAAAGTGGTATTTAAAAGAATAAAAACACTGTTCTTGTAGAGAGTACACACTTTGCTTTCTGTAGTTTGAGTTGTTAAAGCTTTTGCTTTATTGAAACCACAACATCTCCAATGCCATAGGAGTTTTTATTCATTAAACAACAAATGGCTAAATTGATAATTTAGTCTGACAACAGCAGCACAGTGGAAGCTTTCAGAAAAATCAGCTAAATGTATAAAATTATACCCAGCAATCACTACAGACCTTCATTTTTGACAAGATTTGTTCTAGGTACCAATGACTGTAAACTACCTACTGCTGAGAAAATTATAAGAAGCTGCTGCATATTACGTTGAAAAAAGCCTTTAAAGTACTTTAAAGTCTGTACAGGCGAAACCTTGCCACAGTCCCTGTTTGTTCCTTTCCCCCCCAGTTTCCCTTCTCACTGACCACTTTTCAATTTATTTTCCTCAAGTCATTTTATAGTAGGAACATTTGAGGGGTTGCTGGATGATTTTCCTTTATTTACAATTTAAGCGTCTTGGGAGAATAGGCAAACACAAGAAGGTGTGCTTAAAAAACAACCCAAAAAGTATAAAACCATAATAATTAAATAGATCAACTTTTTTCCCTGGTCACTGCTTCTGTCAAATCCAGGCTGTCTTGGTTCATCACCAGTAGTGGCAGGTAACAGAGCAGGTCACGGTCATCAGAGGAGCTTTTTACAGTTCAAGATCAAGGTTTGAAAATTTGTACTTTTCCACATGGCTCAAAAAACAGCCAGCCAAGATTAGTAGATTTTTTAAAAAATTATTGTTATTGTTATTATTTTTGCCTGGCTAAACTTAGAAATTTGTACAGATAGAGATAAAATACCCTAAAGAAGTGGAGGCATTCCTGCTTGGCAAATGAGCATACACTGAGTACCTGTCACTAGCAGAATGTTTTCATGTATGCAGACAGAGCACATTGACACACACAGTGATGGAGAAGGGAACCAAAGCAGATAACTAAAAGCAACCCAAAGGAATGGTCTAGGCTTCTGCCAAAAAGATCAATAAAGTGGCCTGGCAGATAATATCTCTTTGATATTGTCTTATGTTATTCTACTTTATTGGAGTTGTAAATGTTTCCATTAAATATTTCAACTCCCAGTTATTATTTTAACAGCCAGGCAAGATGGAAGTTTGACATACACAAAAATGTGTAATTGATCTTTGACCTACATCAAATCTAAGTTTATACCATATCTTCTACATACAAATTTTAGATATGTATGTGAGTAAGATATATGAGCTTAAAGTGCTGAAAGCAATGCCATATCATTGCAGTACTGCAAGTGTGTATATCAGTATTTCTTTATCCTTACATCAGTTAAAGTTGATAGAATGGTAATATTATTTTTTTCCTTCATAGCAGAACCACTTTCCACTTTGAGCCTATGTCACAAAACACACGCACATATGAGCAACATGGCATGTAATAATAAGCCACTATTTTCCCATGCCACTCTCTTAATTTACTCCATAGAGAGTGGAGCAGTGGCCCTTTGTGGTAATGAGAGAGCGCTTTAGCATTTACAGCGCTATCAGTGTGTAGTTGCCGTCATACCTAATAAAGCCTTCCCCAGGCTTAGTTGGTTCTGGTGCTCTCCTGCCCTGGGTCTCTGGTTACTTTCTGTGAATGCTCTGTCTCTCCCATGATGTCCTAATACTACTTGCAACACTTCCATGCATGGCTCTTGGTTTCCTGAAGAGCCAAAAATGCTTTACAAAAGCAATGTATGCATTAGCCCCATTCCACACACAGGGACAAATGAGGCACGGAGAGGTTGAGTGACTTGCCCAAGCTTACAAGAAGTCAAAGACAGAACCAAAGTCCCTTCTTTCCTGTTCTCCAGCCCAATTTCTGAAAGAGGGATTTCTATCCACCCTGTAGTCTACTGGTGGAAAGCAGGAGAGAGATCTTTCTGGCTTCTAGGGGAAAGACCCAAGAGAGGCTGGAGGAGAAAATTGCAATTGGACTCAAAATAAGATAATATAATTCTTCCCTTTCTGTCCATCCTGACCTTCATGGAAAGGACAGCTTGTTTATTGCACTGAAGTAGATCTGGAAGAGTCTAATAATACCTCTGACACCAACTGCTTCGTTATCCCAAAGACATTAAGGGACTCAGGAAGGGAGTGGGAAAGAGACTTGTGCTCAAGGTTAGGAAGGAAGATAGTCCACAAAAGAAGGCTAAATTTAATTTGAAAAACTATGTGGAGCTATTTCTTCTAATTAGCAAGAATAGCCTGAGGAGTTGCATTTCTTACTGGTCCTGTATGAGTCAAAGTCAAATTTTGTGAGCCATGCTTATTTTTAAAAGGGTTCACAGCCAGAAACAAAACCACACTGTAACAATAGTCATTAGAACTAAATATCCATTTCTAAGTCGAGCCACTGTGCAGTGTACTCATACAATACACTAGAGGAATTACGCCACTGCATTACAAAGTTTCTTTCACCATCCCCAGAAAAAACATGTTGAAACTGCGCAGCAGGACAGGAAGAGCAGGGAAGGACAGCACTCAACTAGAGCAGAGTGGAGGGTTCCTGGTCTAAATGAAAATAAGAGCCCTGCTTCATAACAACATAGGGTACAGTGGGTTTCATGTGGGTTTTTTCTTTTCTTAATACTGTTTAGTTGCTTGGGTGGGGGTTTTTGTTGCCTTTTTTTTCCTTTTTTTTTTCTTTTAATACAGGTTGTTTTTCACATGGGCCAGATTACAGTGGCAAACAGACAAGAATTAAATATGCATTTAACAACTTTTTACATATTCATCCTGCTTTCCTTTGCCAAACACCTGTAAGCTCTGTCAGGGGTATGAGCACTTAGGGACATCCTGCTGATACAATAGCTTCATGGCTTTAAAAACAGAGGCCCACCTCTCCTAGAAAATGGACTGATTGCCAACAGGAGCTGTCAGCAGGGATTCCACCTCTGTCCAAAGGATTTTAACTGCCAGTATTGATGGGACAAACATGTAGTATGTTGGCATGGACAGCAAAGTACCTATGCAGTCGAGAGTGGGAGCTCTCATGTTCTGTATTGGTATTGCAAAGTTTTGTCCCATCCACATCAGCATTTAAATTATCTTCAGCTTTCACTGAGGTGGGTAATTAGTAACCAGTCACTCTCTTAGTGTCAGCTCAGGGTCATTTCTTTAATGTAAATAGACCCTAAGAAGGGGCTGTTTACAATGCCTTCTACTTTCACTTTTTTTCCAGGGTTTGTTGAGCACACAGCCCCAGAAAACTTTAGGGTTAAGCCCTGATTTAAAGAAAAAAAAAGAAAAAAGAAAAAGAAAGAAAAGAGAAAGGAAATAGAGAGAGGGAGAGAGAGAGCCCTCAAATTTTAAGAATTTTTAAAAATGTATATAAACAGAAGTCTTCTCCCTTTCCTTCCCCCCACTCCCAAACTAAATTTTTTCAGGAAATAACATATATATATATATTTATATATATATAAAAAATAAGATACCCAGAGGCACTGGTTTGCATTAGGGCTAAATTTCCAGCTAAATTGAAAATCAAATCCAGGCATTTGGAATGCCTGTGGGGCACAAAAGCAGCACCCAAAATCATTAACTTTTGCACCTTTTATAATATATCCCAAACCAGTCAGATTTTCTATTCAAAATTTTGTAGTAAAATAAAAGTGCTCTTTGAGGAAAATCTATGCAATTAAACAGCAGATGCTTAACCCCTGAAAAATAGAGGCTTATAACAGAAGTGCTGATAGACCCTTAACTATAGCATCATTAGCAGCAGGTGCTGCTAGTTATTAGTTTTCTAAATAGTTTTAATGTAAACAGTATTCTTAAGCTCTAAGTGTAGCATAATGGTTGGGATTTGCTCTTTAATGCTTTTTACTAGAAAGATACAGCTCATTTAAAATAGCTGGTAGATACAGAAAGCATAAATATACAGTAAGTTTAGACACTGATTGTACTAAATGCAACAATACAAAGAAGCAAACAGGAACACAAATGGTAACACAATAAAACTGTATTACATTTGTGCTTCAAATATTACAATACATTATGTACAATAGTCCAAAATAAACATCTCATGCCAAGTGACACAAAAAGAAACAAAAAACCCCAAACAAACCAAAACCCCCAAGAGCAAGCAAAAAGAATCCAGCTGTATGTACAGTACCTTTTTAATTAACATTCAACTCTGAACTGGAGCAATTTTCACTACATACAGATGCAGTCCACCTTTTATGTCACGCAACCATTCTGTCTCCCTATATCTATGCTATTCAGTAGGTTCCTGTGTCATTTCTTATATACATGTTGAGCAAAAAAGATAAAAGAACATAGTGCTTTTTATTCTTAACGATGTGGCATCTGATCAGCGAACCTGGGGTGCATAACCTTCTTTCATTAAACCCTCCTCATAGTCTGTCTGGCACAGAATCATGTTGTTCTTCAGGAAAAATTTGTCTCCAACGCAAAATCTGAAATTACAACAATAAAGAGACAAAAGAGATAGTTTGAGGATGAATGATGTGATATGGTCTTACATGTAAGGGTTGTACAGCAAGTGTTCATGTTCTCGTTGCAGTGACCGCACGGCTCAAACCTGTGCTGTCTGTGCAGCACACACAGACACTTGTGCACACGTGTGAAAGCCCAGCAGATGAATTGCTCTGGTACTGGAATTAATCCTGTGCTCTCAGCAAAATCTAGTGCATTCAAGTGCTTTTGCTTTCCCCAGCCAAAGACTGTTCAAAGCCCACTGAAGGCTGTGGGAGTCCTGGACCAGGTCACTGGCACATAGATAAAACACAATAAACGTCCCAGGCTACTGAGTTGAGTGCAAAGTAAATGTCCTGCTTTTGTGCAAATCAGAAGAAAACCAAAGAAAAAGCAATCATATGAAGCAGAAAGCTTGTCTGAGATACATTAAATTTGTCTTGTGCAGGCGTGCTGGTAAGAATTTCTTGTTATGTTCCAGTTGGATATTTCACTGGATTTGATTTAAAGTGGTGGTTCTGAGAACCCTTTCTAGCATACACATAACAACATATATTGTGGTGCAAACCAGAGGCATGCAGGCATGCAGAGAAAACTTTTTCATTTTTTCCTGTAGGAGTTGATGATAAATTTAGTTACTCAGCTAACTACTCTCTCTCTTGTGGTGTCAGTATACCTACCTTGTTATACTATTATGTGCATCAGAATGATCTGATTGCTACCAAATGCTTTTGAGAGATTTCATTTGATTTTCTCTGATGACTAGGAAAATCATGTAATGTTAATGCTCCTGGCTAGGTGGCTGCAAACTTCAAGTAAAGTAGGATTTCTCAGCTAAGCAGTATGCTTGAATTTAAGAAGGCTCTTCCCTGACACCCTCTCAACCCTTCCCCTCAACAAAGCCAGTCTTCTTGAAGATGCTTAGGGAACAAGTGAATAGGACCAATGCAGAGAAAAAGTTTCCCTAGTGACTGCCTTGGCAGGGTTACACGCCTTTGTTTATAGTGAACTCTCCAGCTATAAAATATATTGGGAGGCACTGCTCACATTATTCCAATTAAAATGAAAGCAAGTAACCTAAATGAACCCCTTAACACTGATGTGAATAAATGAAACCAGCTTCTACCAGCTAATTATGGATCTCGCTACATAAAGTATTGTTTAATGTGTAACAGATTATAATGTCCTTTTTTGTATAATTTCCAAATGGTGACATCTTGGACACAATTAGGGTCAGATATAAATGCTTGTGTTGTTTACGGTAGATTTAACAGCAGAGTAGCTAAGGGAATAGTTGTATATGTATTTAATTGTAACAATTTAACCTTCAAATAGTGGTGCCTGTTGTAGTTGACCCAGTAAAACTCCGTAAATGACACAGGTTGACCCACCTGACCTCTGATAGCAGTCTGTCTTTATCAGATAGTCAATTTCTAATGATGTTCAAGCAGAAATCTTGGTGAATTGTCACAGATTAAATTGTGTATGGAAAGCAGTCCTTTAATGTTTTGTGAAGTTGGAGGTTTAAATGAGTAGCAGTTGGACTGATTTACATTTGTGAAGATTGGAATGCTAGACAAACAGTGAACCCATTTATTTTCCAACTGGGTAGCTTTGGAAATTTATCCTTATGCTAGCTAAATAGATAGAGCGAAAATAGTGTAATAAAAAAGTGGATTGAAAAGAATTAGCTCTGCTCTTAAAGGAAAATTGGTTTGTTTATTTGTGGACTTTTTTTCATGTAGGATTACTGCCTGCTGCTGCTGATGATTGAAAATAGAGATTAGGGAATGATCCCGAAATCTTTAAGTTATTTATGGTCAAGACTCTTTTAGACGATTTAGAGGTTCCTGTTATTCTTCCCACTCCAATCCTGGTATACTAGGCTACTAACAACACACATGATTTTGTGCAGCTATGTTGAAATGTAGAATTCATGCAAAAAGTTGTTCTTTGGCATTTTTTCCAACTTTTGTAATTTTGTCCATTGACAGCAATACTGACAAAAATTCTTTTGTGCATCTTACAAGATTAGGTAAAAGAGTCTTAACTAGTGCCAATATGTAAATTTATTTTTCTCAAAGAAATCAACAACAAAAAAAACCCCCTCAAACCACGTCCTTCTTAGTTTCTCGTAAATAAATGTATGGATCAATATGGACTGAAAGCAGGTGAAGTTATTGTATTGTGACAACTCAGTGACTCCCTTGCAGTTTGCCCAGGGATTACCAAAGGCAACTGAGGGAAGATGTCCTACCAGCAGTGCCCACCACATCAGAAGGTTACTACACAGCAGGTGTGTCTCCTGCCAGGCCAGGCACCAGTGGGAGACAAAACCACCTCTGCAACCAACAGAAAACACCAACTCTGAACTGTGAACATTATTCAGCTATATATTCCTTTGTGTTCCAGTGTAACACAGAGCTTAGAAGACTAATTTGTTTAAAATATTTAGTAAATAAAACATACACTGCTTAAGTGCAATTCCCTTGCACAGCATTACTTACACATGTGACCTCTTGCAATATTGCTTGCATCAAAATCGTGGCTGAAGGATTTTATTTCTCAGCCCTCATAGAAGTGACACAGTTGGAATTAAACTGCACCAGCTACACGGGGGTGTCAGGCTGCTTTTCCCAATAAAAAGTGTCAATGCCTTTTGCTTTTTCAGTGTTAATATGTCGAGCCAGAAATGCTCTACCAATGTCTACATGGCATTTGACAGCTTTATGCATGAGTGGCTTTAAACATACACAGTTCCACAAATCATTTACCTTCCAAGTGTACAGCTGTCTAGTGGAGAGGCTGCCAGTGGTCTGTCTAGACACGCTTGACTGTGTGATAACCTGTGGGGTGGGGGTCTGTCTGCATGGTGAGACATCCTCTGGGTTCATCTGGATGATCCTTTGTGCCTTGGGGGAAACCTGTTACTTACAATACTTGTGGTCCAAATTCTGCAACTGTTTTCATATGGTGCAAGTTCAGCGACTGAAACATATTGGGCAAAGACTGACAGTGAGGCTTGTGTCGGCCCCTGGGTATTAAAAGTGTGAATTGTGCACTCATTAGGTGACAAAGAGGTAAGCACCAGGTGAAAAACCTATAATCATGGCATGCTAGCTGCCAGGTACAATGAGACAAGGCAAGTAGGAAGATGAAGTATGACAAATTCTGTCCATTCACGCTTTCAACCTTATTTGACTTCCAAAAACAGATTTAGCCTCTTCTGAAGTGAAAGAGCTAAATCTGTAACTACTGCAGATTGGTTTTGCACGTTCCAGGATTTAAACCTGGCTTAGCTTTAAAGGAAAGGGTAAATTTGAACCTAGCATTCCACTAAGGTTGGAGGGTTTTTTATGGAATTGGCATAGTATGTAAATCAGGGCACAATTTGGGCATGTATATCAAATGGAGTCAAGGAGCATATTAAGATGCCACTGTGTTAGGAGTGTATAATTAGGCAAGACTATTACTCTTCCAGCAGGCAGATGGTATTCTGCAGCCTTCCCTAAAATCCTCACCCAGTTTTTTTAATAGGCACGCATGATGAACAGGAAAGGATATACAATAGGCTGCATTAACATGCCAGATTGGACTTACCACCATAAATTGATAATAGTACTTTTGACACGACTGTGACATTAGTAGAATGACCATTATAATTAACCTACATCCTAGAACTCCTGTCATATTTTACAATGGCAAAAGGAAGGCCATTTATATTAAAAAATGACCTCTGTTATCACCTTGTTTGGAAGGGGAAGGTGTGCCTAGACTAATCACAAGAAGTATAAAACTTCCATTCTGAGAAATGGCTCTTTCATTGCTCAGAACAGATATTTACGTAGATCTCACTGCTGTCTATCATATTTTCTGATGTACAGGATATGTGTCAAGGTACTGAAGACTTCTTAAGAAAGTAGGAGAAATATTGCTGTGAACAAAGATGGCTCTGTGTGTGCCTCCTCTTTGTTGCAGAAAAAAACAAAATCTGGAAGCATTTAATTGATTTCCTCGAAAATAAAGGAAGTTCAGATTTACCACACCCACACCCATCCCTTCTGCTTTGTGCAGTGATGTAACTTGTCCTCTGCTTTTCCCCTTTTTTTTTTTCTTTTAAACTTCTTTGCTTTTCCAGTATAACTCACACTAACTTTAATCTATACGCATCACTAAGAGAACAAAGCCACCCTTTAACATCACAGTTCATCAGTCCACACCCGTGGTTTGCTAATTCTGGGATTCTGTCAAAATGTCCATTTCGAAGGCCATTGTCCATTTCAATGGGAGCTGTGCCTGGGTCTGTACATTTTCACCACTACGATGCAGTGTACATACACACAGAACCCAGCTCAGCCTAGAATGACAAACCTCAACTTGGTGTGTTTTTCATTTACTAGATTTTAAATAGCACGTATGGACAATGTATTAGTTTTTATCTTAAATTTAGAGACACTCAATGAAAATAAGCTGTATTCAGGTCTTCAGAATTTCTAAAATGACCACTCATGAAAAAATCTAATATAGGTGTTTGAAATGAGGATGTTCCTGGCATTGCATTC
>WBMV01000513.1:524771-575089 GCA_013396655.1 Campylorhamphus procurvoides | reverse complement strand
AGAGAACAAAGGCAGCATTGTGTGGGCATTTTACAGTTTATACTGGAGGTAAGTGTTTACAGCTACATCAGGGCAGAGATTTGAATGAGTGTGTAACCATTTTCAGTCCAGTTTCCGTTAAAATAAAGGCTATTTCAGATAGAAGGGTAGAACAGTTGATTTAAACACCTCTCAGTGATAGCAGATGGGGGTTTTAAACCATACCCTGGGCTGACTTCAAACGGCAGAGAGAAAATATCTCAGAAATATGGAACAAGCTGCTAAAGATGCCGACAGAGAGTGAAAGGAAGGACACATAAACTCTGGAAAGTGGGAAAGCCGAAGGCAGACTGACATCATTGCTGTAGTCGAAAGTGTCAAGCAAGGATACAGCTGAGCCCACTTGCAAGATTTTCCACTCCATTTTGCTAGTCACACACATGCAACCTGACAAAGTGTGAATGGCAGTGTCTGTTTACAAGTTTATTTTTCCAGTGGTTTCCTTTTTCTTTTTTCCCCTTCAAATTTTCTGCAGAAATTAAGTATATTGAGGCTGCTGTCAACATGAGGTGAAGGGCTTCTGAGGAGAAGTTTAATATGTTTACAGAGAAGAAAGGGTAACACTCACATCATTAAGACGACTGTCACTAAGCTCTGCGGGCATTTAGGTGATGGAAAAACTTCAAATTAGGAACAAGCTGGACAGAGACGTGAGAGATAAGAGGATGCTAAAACCTCTGGGCTAGAAATAGAGCTTAATATTCACAAAATTGCTACAGCTTTAAGTGTCGGTATAAAGAAAAAAGTGCAGGAAATATCTCAAAAACTGGCTGGATGGAGCAATTAGATCCTAGAGCTGAATAGCTTTATGAAAGGGAAAATAGGAGACAGTGCCTATTTGACACCAGGGAACTAGGCTTGATGGCTCAGGAGGTCTCTTTCAGGCTGTCTGTGTCTACAGTCTCTCTTTTTGGAATACAGGATCTAAGACAATGCCTTTTTCACCTCACTCTGAAAATGTCACATTCAGGAGGTCAATAAAAGGTATGTTATGACTTAGAGCTGGAGTTCAAGGCCTGAACAAAAGTCTTCTGAAACCAAGGGGCTCTAACTACCAACCATGCTGAGACTTGCACTAGATGGTGAGTTGTAGGTACTCAACATTAATAAAGCAAACAGTGAATTTGTACATAAAAATCACTGAATTTTTCACAAAAGCACTAGGCAGAAACAGGCAGGCATCTCTCTCACTGGGCCAGGATCAACTATTTAAAGGATAGGACTGTGAGGGTCATGCAATAGCAAGCCTGAAGAATGGGCTGCCCCAAGCATCAATGAAATGTGTGTTAATATAATTATTAGCTAGCTTGGATGGCAGAAGGGACTGGAAGGAGCAACCAGGCACAGAATGTCAGAAGAAATTCAGTGCTGGCAAAGACAAAGTAATGCAAACTGAAGAAATAATTTTGTATACTCAAGAACATTGCATATGTTCCTTTAGGGAAAAACCTTAATGGTAGTTGATAACTGAAAATGAAATGTGGAACCAAACAAAGAGCTTTAAATGCTATGCAGAACTACTGTAGACAATGTCCAAAAGGGTTTAAAATTTAATTGGGGAAGAGAGAGTGAAACTGGGGAATAAGGCTTAACATACAGGTCTTGCAAGAGCTGGTGAGTCTTGCTACATCCATTGATGATTTTTTGATATTGCTGATATGTTTGTAAATAAAAATGTTCTCTTCAATACATAAATTCTGTATTAGTGGAATCGGTGGCTGGAGTGAAAGTAAAGAGCAAATCTAAAAACTCAATAACATTATTTTGCATACAAAGGGGCAGCAGTTTAACTTTCAATAAAGAAAAGAAAGTTAAACTCTCATCTTATAAACTCATCCTTATTCTGAATCTGTTTGATTTTGATTAGCTTAACCAGAGGAGGAAAAAAGGATCCTAAGAAGGACAACAGAAATTATTAATGACATGGTGACTGACAAGATTATTTGGTTTAAAAGAAAAGACAAAAAGGTTTTGCAGTAGATGTAAAAAACTACAAAATAGGTGATGTGTCAGGTGCCTAGCATTTCAGGGTTTTATTGTTACACAAGTAATGAAAAACAAAAGATTTGAAGATATTTATTAATGGGAGAATGTAGTCAGTGGGATGCTTTACCACGGGAACCACAGAAGAGCTATGTTGAAGCAACCATGAAATAGGATTGATTGTAAAAAACCAACAAAATGAATTCTTCAAAGTGCTGCTAACTCCAAATTCTGAGGAAGATGGGTACCCTACAGGCAGCCTGCTTTATTAGGCTCGGTGATAGTTATTGCAATTTAAACAGGATTAGGGTCACTTTTGAGAATTTTTGATATTCGTTGAAACTTCTGGAACCACACCCTGTGTTCACTAGATGAACTAGACTGTATTTCAGGTAAATCAATTCTTTTGTTCTTAGTCTAAGACACCTGTAAGACTTTTTCAGCATCCCTTTGCCAAAACTACATACAAAGTAAAAATCAAATGAAAGATTAAATTGAAGGCTCAGGAATAATGAGGCTAAGAACTATTAAATATCCCAGTAAAGCTCCATTTCAGAAGAACCTAACAGCACTTTTCCAGGGGGTCAGTGGCTCCGAGGCACAGTAAGATGTCTAAGAGCTGCAAAGTGAAATTGCACATTAGTTCACAACTGTAATTGCAATAGAGGAGTATTAAAAATAAGCACAACAGCTGCGCTTTTTTGGGGAGGGGGGAGAAGAAGAAATTTCACTTCCTCAGATCCATGAGTGCTAACTATGATGAAAATCTTTTGCACTCTGACTAACAAACATTGTCTGCTTTGCTTGACTGATGAAGATTAGCTGACTTCTTACATTAAAGAAGTTTGTCTTGTATGGGCTGAAGTGACAAGACAATAACTAAGTGCTAATTGTGCATAACCAACACTAAAGATATGCAGCCCCATTATGGCATGTAATAAATGAAGCGAACAACAGAAATATATTAGGAGCTTTAATAATGATACTAGAACCGTGGTTTCAAAAAAACAGGGATGTGAAGGGGTTTGGAAATGAAACCTAAGACAGTCTGTGTGTCTTTCTTAAATGGGCACTGTGGGAGCCTCTGCCTTGCTCGGAATACAGTTTCTTAGTTCTGTAGCAAGACAAAATTGATATAGGGCTTTAAATAGCATTAGAACCTATTATTACTTTGCATTATTGTATAGTTTAAGCGGTGGTTATTACTTGCCTGGTATTTTAATTTCCCATGCAACATGATGAAAAAGGTTAATTTGGCTTTTTTTTAAAGAGCGTAATTGTAGTGTGCTACACTTATTAGCAGCTGTACATTTTATGGTTCTTTAGGGATGTTTGATTTTTAAATGACTACAGTGTTAAAAAATAATACACTGTAGGACAAGGTGAGTTAGGAAAGCTTACTTAGAGCTGTGTCTAGCTTTGTTGTGTTAGACTATTATCTCCCTAATTTTTTATTACTTCTCTAGAAATGTAAATCCTGTGTTTCTTCCCACCTGAAAAATGAAAAAAATATGAATGCTATGAAACGCTAAATAGGATCATGTAATAACTGAAAAATAGCTGAAAATAATAGGGACATTAAGGAGTGGACATAATTGGCTCTCTCACTTTCTAGTCCGCATAGAAGTCACTGGCACAGCTGCTAGCAGCTCTTAAGGCGTCAGAAATGGAGCTCTCTGTGAAATCCCTGACAGGGTTTGGCCACCACTCGGAATGTAGTTGGTATAATTTTGGCTATATTCACCTCTAAAAAATCACTTGTTACAATGTTACCATTTTTGACATTTGTTCTCCAACTGTGCCATATGGGCGATACTTCAGAACAAAGTGTCAGGTTTGGATCCTTGGGATTTTTGTAACCTACAATTAGGATATGGAAATAACAATAGGCATATAAGAGGTCCAATGTTGTTACAGAGAAAATGGTGGGAACAACATCTTTTAAATTTAAAATATTACAGTTCTGGCAACAGGAAGAAACTATGTGTACTTTAAAAGAAATACATGGGATAAAATTGAAGAATTTAAGTGAAATTAATGCAATAATGATAAATGGTCCTGCTATGCTCTTCTGCAGAAAAGGATCTCAAAGACCTTTATAAATATTAATTAATTAAACTTGACAGACAGCCTCTTGAAGGAGAGGAAGTAACATTATTCTTTTTCATTGATGCAGGATTTGAGGCACAAAAAGTTTTCTGGCCAAGGTCATGAAAGATGTTCTGTATCAGTCCCAGGAAAAGTATCCAGGTCTTATTCTCAGACTTGGGTTTCCACTAGTGGTGGGTGTTTCCTCTTCTCTGGAATGTATGCCCACACCAGTGCTGAATTAGCACTTAGGTTATGGAACAGACCCAAGAAATTCTCTTACCTCTGATTACAAAGTTGACATGCAAAACAGTCCAGGTGATATACATTGTCCTTTGCTCTCATCACCATCTCAAAAGCAGGTATGAGCTTACTGCAGGCAGCACAGTTTCCTGTAACGCCAAATAACCTGGAGATGCAGAAAGAAATATATTCCTGAAGATTCTTAACTGAAAAGGAAACCCACTCCATTTTTTTTTCTTAATTTTTAAACAATTTTTTAAATTCCGCTCCCCCCCTCCTACCCCTCGACTGGTCTTTCACAGACTTCCCAGCACATCTTCTCTTGGAAAGGCTGGTCTTTGGTGGTACACATCTGCCCAATTTACAACACAAAGGCATAGTCCTGCCAAAGAGAGCTTTACGAAGCACTGACAGACTAATATTGCACCTATTGTGATGGTATTTTTTTTTCTGCAGGTTATACTGACCTTTCTTGATGAAAGAAACAACTTGTTAAACTAAACAAAGAAATAGTAAACACATTAGGGATGTTACATAACTGTGCAGACAGAGGTCAAGCTGTTTGCATGAGTGGGAAGAGTCTTCTCCTTGGATCCTGCCATGCAGCAGAGAGCCACATAACCTTGGCTTTTGGTGCTACTTATTATTAAAACACACTTTAGCTAGAAAAGAAATAACACTTGAAAAAGCCAACATTCTTCGCATTTTTGACATCTAGTGCTAAAAGCTTTACCACTATTATTAAAAGAACATTTTATGAACAAGTCATTTAAATCGTCAGAAAGCATTAGTGGTTCATGCACCTTACAACCCTATACCATAGTTATTGCTATGATTATGTTATTCAGGTAGCACATTAAAGTAAATGAGGCTGTAAACTATATATAGTCACATCAGGAGTAGAAGTATAAAATACTGTAAGAACAATATGAAATGCTGGTTTTGCCAGATATCTATATAATTTTTTTTCTTAAATTCCCTTTGTAAAAGATTTTTCAATACTTTTCAAGTGTGTGTATTACAAAAAACAAAACAAAACAAAAAAAAGCCATCACCAAAAAAATCCAACCAACATACATATGCGTCCTTTTGTGACACAGAAGGATTATAATGAACAAGAATAAATACGTTAGCTCTACATGGCAGCAATCTTTGAAACCAAGTTTATTTAAACTACTTAATAGTTGTGATGGATTATTAAAAGTAATGCTCTGCTTGTGCAGAGCAGTTAATGCAGTTTCTAACTATGAAGCACACTAGATGAAAACACCACATCTGCCAGTTTTCTTTTTTTCCTCAACATCAGGCTGACAGCAGAAAAATATAATGGCTCTCAAGGGAAACACCAAATTAAAAGCAGTTCTAAACTAATGAATTCAAAGGTGCTCTGTAGAAAATTCAGTTTGGTAACATAAAAATGAACACAGTTTTTTAATCACATCCCTCCATTTTACGGAATTTCATGGGTTACCAACAAGCCTACTTAATTCTAAATCCTTTTACCTTCTGCTTCCACTTAAGGTGTGCTGCCTACAAAATACGTGCCTGTTTAATTTAAAAGTTGTGAACCTTTTCCTCCTGTCTGAGATTCTGGTTACTATGATCACTTGGAGAAGTGCTGGGACAAGCCCATCCTCATCAGCACCTGTTAGAATGACTCAAGTCAACTTCTCTTTCTGTTAAGTCTGATTACTAAAATTGTAGGTTATTTAAGATTACACATATTCCTTTTTTAAAATTTCTGTTCCTGTTCTGTCTCTATCAGGCATGGGTTTCACAGAGGTAGTCTGAATCCCACTCAGACTTTCATTCCTTATCTATAAGAAGGACACAAAATTTAGTTGCCTTCCAGTCATGGGCTGACTTTGTGTTAAAGATGATTATACCCATGGACCAAAGCACCAGCTCTGTTTTCCTTCATATCTGTGTAGCAGATGGTGGTAGTTTAGTTGTACAAGGGGAGCAGATCAGGCTGCAAAAGGTAAAGGACTGTAGGTACTGTTATTCTATGTGGCTGCAGTAAAAGGAAAGTCCGGCTTTAAGGCTTGAACACATCAGCAGCGTTGAAACACAAAGATGAGAATGGTCCCACCACCTCGAAGCTCAGTGTGCGGGATCAGACCTCATGCTCAGGTGGTTTAGGCACAACAGCTGAGTACTTGAGACACAGCTGAAGCCTCTTGCCAGAGAGGGTGCTGGGTGCAGGCTGTGTCACCTTCCACGGCCATGTCCTCCTTGCAGAGGGGTGTGTGTGCCTGTGTATGTGAGGAAGTGCAAATCCATTACAGCCAGCATTGCGGTTTGTGTGTTGCAGAGCAGTGAAACAATTTGGGATTGTCATTTAGCACTGCGGAGGATGGAGATTTACTGCACCCAAGTCCACTATGTGCAGGTTTCTACAGTCCTGAAATGAGAGACCCCGAGAGAAACTGCTTCAGCTAAGCACCAGATACATTAAAATTTTTCAATTACGTAAAGGGAAGGAGGCCTTCCTTGCTGTTAGTTCTTCCCCACCACACACAAAACAAACATGTGAGATTTATATTAGCTATTGTTAATTTTGGATAAAGCTTTTTATATGAAGAACATAGTTTTCTGCCATTAATAATAATAATAAAAACCCCACAATGCCATTTTGAAATTCTGGACATAGTTTCCCCCAATTTCAATTGCTCTCGCTCCCTGAGCATTTATCAGCTACCTGATTAGAATTTGTTTCCACACAAACCATTGATCATCAGCCTATTACTAGGCAAATGACAGTTAATTACCCACTACATTAACCACTGGGACCTGAGACCTGCTTCTGCTGCCATCAGTCAACATGATAAATGTGGCAAGTTCAGTAATGCATGGCCAGCCCTGAGCTGCCTGCTATAGTGTGAACAACCCTCAATCTCACTTCCAGGCCCAGGAAAATCTATGGCAATCTGCATAATTACAAGCTCTGGGTTAATAACAGACAAATGATTTGTTGCATCTAAACAAAGTCCTTGGAATGGGCCTGGTCTCCTGTGGCTGCCCGGGCTGCTGTTGTGCCACCAGTGTGCTTCCCAATACAACATGCACAAAACAGATCTCTGACGCTGTATCCTTCCAATTTGTTGCCCTCCAATTTATGGATTCTGCATATGTGATTTTTAATCATTAAAGAACTCTTGAAGCAATATTATCTTAATTATTCTCTGCTGTAACCAGGGAATTAGGCTTCAGATAAAATTTTCTTCTTCTGTGCACTTTCCCTGCCTCGCTGGAGGCTCCATCAGTTTTCATCTACACCTGGACTCTGAAATTCTAATGATGAATTATTGCCCCTTTTCCTAAGAGGGTGAACCTTACAAGGGAACATTTTACTGAACTGTCAGCTCACAGACTGAGTGCGGAGATGCGGAAATCTGATCTAATTTACTGCAAAACGATGCATTTGTTAGACTTTCTCCTCAGTTTTGTCCAAGGATCAAGAGATCAGTCAGGAGCCACCTTCATGTACTCCTTTGCAAAAGAGTACATGCACTCAGCTCTCCATACACTGTTTTGTTTTCTTCCCATCTTCAAACCTGTTACACAAACAAGTTTTTAAAACATGAGTTTTACTATTGAAGGGAAGAAACAGTTTCTTGACAGGCTCTAAACTGAAGCTCATGCACCAAGCTACGGTCTCTTGCTTCACCTATTTTATCAAAAGAGTGGCAAGTATTATGTTTCTACTAGTACTTGCAGCTGCCTGGTACCATTCTGAGCTCTATTTCCTTTTTCACTGTGGTAAGAAAATGCTTAAACTCACTAACAGCTACTTATGGATAGTTAGACTATGCCCTAGATGCCTCAGTAGATTTGAAAACTGAACATTACTAATTACACCTAGGAAGAATGGATGAGAAAATTTTAAAGTACCAGGACAGATCTCTTGATATTCTGAACCAACATCTGGAATTTTACATTTATTTCATATATGCCCCAACAGAGATTAGAACAATCAGCCACAGCAAAAGCTTTCATTCTTAATGGATTTGAACAGTACAGAACATCCTGCAGAGAGCTAAAAAATGAAAGACACGCAGAAGCCCTTCTACAAACAAACCCAAACCTGACATTTTGAGCAGCAAAAAGTGTGATTAAGAACCAGGCTATTGATTCTACTTTGGTAGGTTTACTAAACAGAAACCTGAAGGTTAAGTACTGAAAGATGAGAAATGGGAAAAAGTTGAGAGGAGAAAGACAAGAAAAACAAAGGAAAAGAAGAGTGGACAGATATACAAAAGAGCTGAGAATCTGACTAAACCACACTGTACTCATGGGGCATGTGCTTTCTAAAGGGACCCAGTTTAAACCCTTTGACATCAATTTCCATCCACTCCTACAGATTTCGGGTGAGGCCTTGAGTAAGGCGGGGAGACCCAGTTCTCATCACTGCCTTAGAAATGCTCCATCACACATCACAGGGTTAGGCAGAACTGCATACGTGCTGAGATCAAACGGATTTGGGCCATAATTCTCTGTCAAATTGCATGGGACTTTCAGAAGATTTAGGATCTAATGTTTCCGGTTACAGCTGCTCCCAAAAACTTCCTCCTTTTTGCTGTTCTTGTTTGACAACTGTCCTCTGTAAGATCCATTGATTTGCTACCAACAGCACTCTTTTGCCTACTTTAATTTTGTATTAAAATGTTGAATGATTTGGATAAGATGTCTGAGTCTCCAGTAAGAGTACAAAATATCTGTTTGCACAATGCAAAATGAAGGAGAAATAACATGTTAAGGTACAGGAATGACAAAGCAGACATTAAATGGAATTTCTCCTGTGGTGCAGTAATTACGGTTAGTTTCACATGGTTTCAAATTATTTTTCCTCCTCATTCTCACTACTGGGTTAACTAGGTTCATTAGGGAAAAAATATATATGGGAGCTGATTTCCAAACCTGCCTTCTCCACTAACTGAGGGGTGACCCTGGCAACTCACTTAATTTTGGTCTCACTTTATGCGTTAGGAGGAGGTGAGACCTAATCTTCACATTGTAATATCACTGCTAGATACTGTTTCTATAAAAAATTGAAATGATACTTTCAAACCTCAGTTTCACAGTGCATGAGGGATCAAAATAACACACACATGGTTTTAAATGTAATCAGACATTTACTGAAATAGACAATCAGCTTTCTTTTCCCCTAGTAGGTTTGTGTATTATTCAGGATTTCAATTCAAGCTGTATGCACTGAAAGACAGAATTTGGCCCTTAGCAAATATTTCAGACAGAATAAGATGCTATTTGAAGAAGCATAAAACCACATAAAAGAATCTAAAAGTTAATGAGAGAGAGAAAAAAAATTATCTAAGGATCTTGATTGCAAAGCATATTGAAAGGCATAGTTTTCAAGAACATGTAAGTTTTACATGCTGAGTATTATTTAGATTATTAGATGGAGATTTCTAAGTGACTTAGGGACACAAGTACTACTGGCTTTAAATAGTCTATATTCTCTTACTTCCCACAAGGTATTTTTGAAAATCCTCCCTGTCAAACTGTAGAGAAAAGGAAGCAGGTAAATTTGTCCCACATGCATTTTCATGAATGCCTGGAAAACTTATTTCACTCCCACCCATCCTCCCTTCCTGGAAGAGTTTTCTAAAAGCTCATTGAAAATGAAACATGCTTCCAGCAGAGGGGAGAGGAGAAGCAGCCCCACTTTGCCTACTGAAGTTAAACCACACAAGAAATGAGACCAGACTGTTCCCATTCACCCTGCTCATCCACAGCCCTCCTGGCTGCACTCACTGGTATTCAGTATAAAGACTTTTGGTGGCTTTGCTTGAGTTAACTGTGGTTCAGTAATCAGAGACTACTTAGAAAGAAAGGAAAAAGGTGGGGATCAAAAGGATCACTGGAGAAAATGGCCACTTTTGAAAGAGTTCTGGATTCTCTCCTGTGTCCTTCATTGCTGCTGATACATGCTTCTCTGACTCCTTCTCTTTTATTGACAAAACTGGGGCTCAAAAGAGGGAAGTGCTATGAAGTTACAAACCAGGGGGCTCTGCAGATTGAAACATCAGGCCTCCACCTAGATTTCCAGCACTCCTTAGCTGCAGGTGAGGTGGACAAATTTTCACAAGAGCTTGGCTCTCTGGGCACTGAATTACTTTAGAAAATGCAAAGGCATAACATAGGAGCAGTTAGATAACACAGTTTAGATGCCTATGCAGATTAGCTTAAGACCTTTTCCCACATTTTAGATGCTGCAAAAAAGATGAAGAAAGAGAAGTCAAACAAAACAGTCCAGTTAGTTTAAGCGTGTTAAGGAAGGCATTCAAACACAATTGCTGAAGCATGCTTAAATGCCCACTAAAATCTAAGACTGATTCACTGTTTGCCTTGTTTAGTGCTGCTGTGAAAAGAGGGTTAGTTTTGCCAAACTAGAGCTGAGAAACCCTTTCACCTCAGTGCCCTTCATTTTTTTTTAAAAGCAAACTCAATAGACTGAAGAATTAACTCCATGTTGGAAGCGTGCTGATACTCCTAACGCTGTTTGTAAGGATACCCAGTGTGCCACCTGGAAACATGTCTCCACTTTGCTGAGGGTGAGCTGTGGTACATCTCCAGGGCCTCTGATACTAAAATAATAAGTTGGTAGCTAGAAATGCAAGGGCAGAGCACAGCTGTAGCCTCACAGTGCAGTCACACACTACTTGTCAGAGTGTGCTCTGCTTTCATGTTTAGCTAACCTGTATATGCCAGCAATCCCATCTGGCTTCGGCCGGGCTGCGTGTGACGTTTAGCACTTGAGTACTTGCAGTGAGATCCGCACACTGAAGGTGGGAGGTGCAAATCTCTCTCAGGTGAAGTTGCTATTTCTCACAAGCTCTATTTTACACAACTATTGCGGAAGAAAATAACTATATGAAAACTGAAGTCCAGTAGTTAATGCAGAGGGTTTTTTTTTTTTTTGCCTTTTTGTACCTGGGGTTTATGTACTGCCTTCATCACTGTGGGTTGTAATTTACTGTAATTGAGCTGTTCCCCTCAGTGCAGACTTCCACTTCGTTCCATCTGCTTGGAGCAAACTATTTGCCAAGCTCCATCCCACCTCTGCTGATGTTCGTGAAACTGACTCTTTTTTGGCTCTGCAGACTGCATGAAAGAATTCTTTATGTAAAGTTAACGTGGATGAATTCCATTTTCAAACACCTCCAAACCAGACGTTCAAAACAAAATACAGATTTACTTCTATATCCTTCCCTAATTAGGTTATTTGTGTTCTGCGAAATAATCTAAGCTTTCATTTCAACTGAGTATTACCAGCCTTAATTTTCCCTCAAAAAATCTGAAGCATGACCAGACATTATTGACATAGTACCGGTTTTCTAAATCTACAGTTTGAAAAAGCTCTGGGAAGTGGGAATTTTGTTGTTCGGTCAATGGAGTGTTAACTCCAAAGCCTAAATCACACAACTTAAAAAAACTCTTGTTCATCTTAGGAGCAAATATAGCTACATCGTTTATGTCACAGTCTGCTACCCTGTCCCTTCAGTCATGCAGTCAGATCATCAAACTTTCAGTTTAAAGCTAAAATGCAATTTTAAGGAGTATTCTGGCCTAATTTACTGCCTGCTTTTAATCAAGTTACAAATTTGTTTCATTTTAAATTTTCTTTAACCACTCTGATTGACTCAGATGAAAAGCAGGGATGATTGTGCACGGTGCACAATGATCTATGCCTGATACTGTGGAAATAAATTCAAGTTAAAAATGACCTCCCAATGCACTCAGGGCTCTGCTTTGCACCACCACTCATGCATCGTGACATTCTTAAACTTCTACCAGTAAAGTCAACATCAATATTACATCCATTTCTACAAAGCAACCATATAAACTTCATCTTTCTACACATGCTTTACTTTAAATCATGCATATAAATCCATCTACACGCACAGGCTGAATCTAAAAATTTGCAGATACTCAGCTGACGTATTTTCATTGTCAAACTCAAGCAACTCAAACCCAAATTTAATGCTCCAAATCAAATAAGAGTAAGATTGCAATATCCCAAGCTGGTTCCCAGACTGGGGATAGGTCTAACTGGCACATTGCAGCAGTTCAGGGTCTGCAAAGTGCTGCAGCCACAGGGAGGTTCATGTCCCAGCTACATGGCCGCTTGCATTGCCACTAAAGTGTCTCTACACTGTTTCTGGATCTGGCAGCTAGTTTACACCTTTGTGCCATGTACTGCACTATATGCATATCACTCTAGACTGTACCTGAACCTTTGAGTTGTGACAGAGCATTGCTGAGCTCTGTTTGCCACCTGCTGTTCCTCTTCTAACCTGAAGGGCTGATCCCAAAGATGGTTCAGTGATAACTTGACAAGATTTCCAGGAATGGGATGGAGATAAGGGACCCTCAGGGAGGATAGCTTTCATTATGGTGTCTACTTAAGAGTCATGCTCACCTGCCACATGGATACTGCTCCACAAAGCAGTCATCAGTCCTTGTGGTAGATGTCAGGCGGTGCAGGGGACTTGCAGTCCCTCCTTGGAGGGAACCATGCACCTGCAATATGGATGTGGTGAGTTTGTCACTTTCCCTACAGCTGCATATAGCTCCAAATCGCTGCAGAGGAAGCAGAAACCAACAGAGACGCTTCTAAGGTGCATTTCAAATCCATCCACCCACAAAGGGCTAAACAAGGAAGGGAAGATCTAGGAAGAAGAGGGTCTAAATGAACAAAAAGCCCCCTGATGTGCAGTGGCCAAGCTTCTACCATTTCCCAACAACTCTATTGTTTCTCCAATGACTAAGGAGAAAAGGTCTAAGTGGTGCATACAGAGTTTGCCCCTGGAGATGGGGGAAGGGAAGGAAATTAAGGTACAAATATATAATTAGCTGCCTAATGTGAGGGACATAAAACATAGACATTTTTCATTTTGCCCCAGAGGTGACTGAGAATGCAGAACCTCTGGGTAAGAAATCAATGCACAGACTGTCAGGTAAATACATATTGAAATATAAGTGGGGGATAAGTTAATAGTTCTATGAGGTCATATAATAAAGTCTATAGTTCTTTCATCAGCACTGCGAACAATGCAGTTACTGTGTTTCTCCCCTGGTGTAATAGCAAAGACGGTTGTTAGACTCTGAAAATAAATTATGCCATGCTTTATTAAATGGTAAACAGCTGTTCCAGCCACAATACAGCACATGCTAATTGAAGAATGCCTTAAGCAGTCCTATAATAAAAAGCTTTTAAGAGTTGGAGAGGAAAAAAAAAGCCAGCATCATGACAGACTTACTATCATGGGTTCCCTTAGTTAAAATTCAACACATGGGTCATTCAAGGTGAGAAGTATATTCTGGGAGAAGATCTACAGTAATGAACATTTAAGAATCATTAGCAGGCTCTTTCGTGCCACAATGCTGTAGGCAAAGACGTGCTTAGGTAGGAAATATAGCCACAAGGTCCTCGTCGTGTTTCCATGTCTTGTTTTACTAGGAGATATGTACCTAGGATTACAACAAACGTGTGGGGAGAATTGCTTTTTCAGAGGTAGTGATCCCCAGCCCAGAAACCTCACTGCTCGTGGGAATCGCCCTGGAGACTCTGGCAGAGAATGAAAGCTGTGGCGTGAGCTGTAAAAGACCACACATGTAAAAGAGAGAGATGATACACGGCATGGTGAGCCCTGAACTGGCAGTGTTTCCAGAGCAGGTGTATCATTGTACCTCCACAGAGCGCTGGGCCCTTGTGCCAGCCTGGTTCTGTCGAGCTGACGAGGTGTGTGGTGTCCAGCAGTTATCAAAAGGGCTACCAGGAATACCAGGGTATGGTCTTTTGATTTTTTTTTTTTTTTTTTTTTTTTTACATTTAGAGGTCTCCACTGCTGGTCCCTGCTCTCCCTTGCTAAGTAGCCTTGCAAATATCCCCACTTTGCACCTCAACAATTTTCCCATCTTTACATTGCATTAAAAAAACAGGAATACTGGTGTGCAAAAGCCCCTTAAGAGCCCTGAATGATAGCTACTATGAAAAATATAAATGTATTTATAGCAGCTACTAACTGACATAAGCATTTTCCCAAGAATGACGTTCAGATATATGATACTAAGAGTACCAGACATCTGATTTCTGGAAAATTGCTCGCAAAGCTAAACTAGACGTGCATGCGTGTGCATGTGTGTAAGCATGTGTGTAAAACAAAAATAGCAAAATAGTCCCACAGGAGACAATAATAAGGAAAAGAGTCATGTTTTCCCCACTACATAACGTGATAATTTCTTGCCCTGTATTTGTAATTTCTCCTTTCTAAAAAACCACTGCAAGATGAATGCTGAAAGGTGAGCATTAAGATTTTTTTAATGTTTACAATAAGCAAAATGCTTAGAAATTAGGAAAAAGGATGTGCATCAATCCATTAGATGGCATGCAAATATTTCACTCTGCTCATACAAATCATATGATGTGCTTGCAAATTCCTGCAACAAAGCGATGGTTTAATGGAACTGCTCTTCCTATAGAAATGGAAACAGGTAAAGTTTTCCTTCATTGGACTGTGTGAGCATTTCCTTTATAAATAAAAGCCGCAGTATCTAAGGTATTTCCTTTGTTGTGTCACCTTTAGGACTTACTATTTGAAGTATTCCATTGAAATCGCTATGCTCTGTGCAGTGTTCAGAATTTTAAGTAAAACCTTAAACAGTTACAAATCAAAGCATGAGGGTACTTTGAAGAAGCATATACACTATATACATCGCATTCTGCATGCATATGCATTGCTGGTATCTATGTATCACTGATACGTTCACAAAAACATTACAGCTTTGGGGAAAAATATTTCAAGCAAAATATAAACATTAAAATTATGATTTTAAAATAGTATCATTTTCAAAACTCAGATTTCAGCATGTTTAGGGCTGGTTCTATAAATATGCTTTCAAAATATGTCAGATTCTGAGGCAAATCACCATGACATTTTTCTGACATTATCCCATTTGTTTTAATAAATATTGTACCAAAATAAAAAGATGCATTAATTAAATAATTACAAATAATCGTATCTTTCTCTCATGCATTTATTAAGTTGTTTAGGTTTTAAGGTATTGATACTTTTACACCTGCATCTGGTTTTGTAGTTTCTTCCCCACTCCCTGTGATTTTTGTTCGTCTTCTAAAAAGAATGCTTGAGGAAATTCTGTGCTGTCTCACTCAAATTTATAATTAATGTAGCAGAAAATTATATTTCTAATTAAATAAAACTGAGCATGAATTGAGGCAAATGCTAGAAGCATTATAAACAGTATAGAGTTGGGAGAGGAACAAAATCGCAAACAATGAGCAGGTAATGTAACTGCATATATTAGAAACATCTCAATTATTACATCCACAAAGGCAGAACCTAAAAAGCTGCATTTCATAAGAAGGTGTCATGTTGACATATATTGCTCATTAAAAAAGGTGCCGTTTGTATATGGGTTACTGTTCTTCATATGCATGAATACTGGTAACACATTGTGGGAAAGGAAAACCCTTGAGATTTTGTGTAGTTTGAATATTTAATGTAACAATAGTTTGCTCCCTAATAAAGAAAGGAAAGAAATTTGGGAGACCAGGACATAAATTTGCCTATTTATTATGTTACGCTGACTGCAGCTGGGTATCGGCACCCCCCTCACACCTCTCCAGATCTGCTGCTAGAATTAGTGACTGCTCACAGCGGCTGCTCTTTAACCAAAACCGCAGAGACTACAAACGAAAAGCTCCCCCCCGTTGCCTTTTTAAGCAGAAAATAGCAAGCGGCGTATATAATGTTCGTATATTATATATATGTGTGTGTGTGTGTACTAACCTACTAGTTATCTCTGCTTACACTCCGGCTGTCAGGAAACTGTCAGCTGTAAAGGCGATAAGGTGGGCAGTTTAAAGAAGATACCGAAGCCTTAAGCTTCTTAATGTGCCACGAATCAATCCCATGAAAGCAAACAACTTGAAAAAGGGTTATATGTATTTAGGAAATCTCTCGGCTCCCCTCGCCTTGGCTGGAGCCGGGGCTGGCGCTGGAGTTTTCTCACCCTAATGACCCCTGAAGCGGCCCGGCGGGATGGTGGAACAAGGGCGATACAGGAGGCAGCTCGCTAATTGAGAAGTTGATCAGGGGGAGAGGGACCCTGCTTTACCACGTTAAGTGTCCAAATCAAGCATGACTAGATTGACGTCGCCAAATCGCTGTCTGGAGGCCACTCCAAGCCAGGAGCAGCAGGGCTTTTCACACCTGATGGGGCCCCGCTCTATCTACATCAAGTCGCATTAAGAAAGGGATGTATTACAGGAGTGGAGCCCACGCCCCTTACGAGCGCGGCCCGTGCCATCTAATTGCTGGTTCCCAGCTTTCCTGAAGGTGGAAAAGGCCCCTGGATGTTGGAGGCACTCGTTGCCAGAGGCACAGATTGACGGCTCCCATCACACGGCCTCGGCTTCAGCTCCCCTCCAAAAATAATCAGGCGGGGTCTCTCAGTTCAAGGGGAGCAATTAGAAGAATTAATTCTTTGTTCCGTGCTGAATGGGCGTGTACAAATCTGCTCTGGAAAGGAGGGTTTTCGGGGGGCCCCTGCCATTGTTCAACACCACCCAGGCAGTGGGAGCTTTAGCCATGCTCCAGCCATTGACTCCCCAGTGCTCCCGGCTGTCCTGCAGGAGGGGACAAATCTTCCGTGGAGAGGGAGAGCGACTGAGGCAGGGGGGTTCAGAGCACAAAAGGCTGTAAAATGGTGAACTCATGGGCTTTTCAATCACAGAGTTATGCCTAACTGTCTTCTACACTCCCGAAAATCCCCCTCATCAGCAGTTTGATCAAGGTGACAGAGACAGTCTGGGATTTAATCCCATCTAGGATTAAAGCTCAACAGTTCCTGCCCCACGGTCCTCAGCCTGAATTTACTTTAAAAGAGGGAAGTTTTTATTTTCCCTACTGTCAGAAGACGCGGCCACAATGTGGTCAAGGTTGTCTTGTCAATTTATCTGTTATTTATGTAGAGCAGGGAGCCTCCTGAGCTGTACTGAGGTAAAATTTAAGCTGAGGAGGAAACACTGGAGGATGGGAGTTGTCAGTCTCTGAAATTCAGCCGAGACAAAGTCAAATAATTGGGGGTCATTTTAAAAGCTCGAGTAAATTTTTTGTAAACAGCATACGTTGTTATATGATGGTATGAAGTCAGGCTCTATTGGACTGTCAAATCCAGATTTTATTTCTCTTCATATACTAGTTATTTAAATCTAAAGAAGGACTGCACAAAGTCAGGGTGTAGCAAGATAACATGATTTGGAGGAAAGACTACAAGGCATTATATGGGGAATATTTCCATATTTACTTTGAAATTTCTCAGACAACCTGAGATAACTTTTGTTTTTGAGGCATAAAAAAACCAAGCAAACCAAAACCACACCAAGCCTGACATTTGCTACTACTTTGCTTAAGTCCCCTTTCCCCCCTGAAACTTAGGGAACCTTCCACATGACAAATAAATATTTGTGGCTTTAATATGGATTTTTTTGACAAAAATTATGAAAATTGTAGAGAAAAAAATCACAAAAGCGTCAGTAAAAATGAGAAATGGCATCTAGCTGTAGATCACAAGTACTGTATATGTTGAATTACACACCGACTTTCATATACTTTCTAAATGGGGGTCACCAAATTACATCTCAGACATGACAACAGATAAGTGCAGAGATTGGGATGAAATCCTCTTCTACCTGCAATATCCCTAACCCCAGAAAATCTTGACTAACTCAGCAACAGTTGTCTCACACCCCTTGCCAGACACCAGATACGTCAGATTAAAACACTATGGCAAATCCAGTGTTGCCAGGCATCACTCTGGAGAAGGGGAAATGGGAATTTTGTTTGGTTTCTACTGCCGTTAGGACTCTGAGCCACTGAAGATGAGCCGATACTGCAGCTTATCCCTTGCCTGCCTGTTGCGGCAGTCAGCAGCAGGCACTGCTGAGCACAGACAAGCTTAACTGATGGCAAGTGATAAGAGCGCAAAAAGTGTGAATGAAGCGATGCCGTTCCACCTAGGTGTCAGAGCACGTAAATTTATCCTGCTCTGGAATATTCCTGTGATATCCCAGGGCTACCTTGCTTTAGGGGTGATGCAGGGGAATGAAAGGCTGATGAAGTCAAGGAGGTGTGTTACTGCAACAGTTTGAGGGAGAAGACAGAGGCAGTTCCGAGCTGGTCACAGTATTTACGGTACTCTGCCCAGCTCGGCAGCCCCTTGGCTCTCCCTGTTGCGCTGTGTATGTGGCTTGCACGTACATCCCTGAGTGTGTTTCTGGAAGAGAGTGCGCTCTGCCATGCAAGCAGCAGGGGGTTTGTTCTTAAAAACTAAAGTGCTGCTTGAATATAAGAAACCAATTGAGTAATGAGGGAGAAGGCACCCTTGGGAGGAGAGACATGGATGGCTCTGGACATTTTCAGCCCTTCCTCGAAAACTGAGGTCATCCTGAGTTTGTGAGTGTGTCTCCCCCTCCCAGGGGAAATATACCCTGCCACAGGAGCAGCAGAGCCCTGTCAGATCTGTCCCAGTACCTGTACCAGATGCTGTTGCTCCATAAAGTGTCTGAAAAATATTTCACAGACACACACATGCACACACTTGTGCACATCCCCCCCTCCCATAGCCCTACAGGGAGAGAAGTCTGGCAGCACTGATGGAATATTCTCTATTTTCCTGAACCTTTTGAAGACCTTTGTGCCAGTGTACAGAAGATTTTAGATGCTGTCAAATCAAAAAGGAGCTACTACTCCTCCATGCCGTTGCTGGTGCCTAGATTGATGCACAGCTAAGCAGAGGATCATATCTTCTGTATCTCTGCTCCAGAACCATAAACTTCAAGTTCTGAAACAACTAGAGAAAGAGGATGTAGTGAAAATCAGAGGAGACTGCCTCAGTCTTTTCCATCTTGTTTCTGCCTGCAAAACACAGGCCATTAGATAAAATGCTAACCTGGACTGCAGATTTCTTGTTTATTTCTCTTTACAACTGTTCAGTCCTTTGTCTTCCTCTGTTTCTACCTCATTCTATTTGTTTTCCCTCCATCTTGTTGTTATTTCTTCTACTTGTTACCTTTCTCTGTTCCTGCTGGGTCCATCCCTTTTTATATATGTTTATTCACTCTCAATTGATATATTACATTTTTGTGTAGACCTTGACCCTATTCACCATTCCACCCAGGTTTCAAGTCTCATCTTCCACTGGAACTCATTTTCATTCTAGCTTTAGTTACTTTTCAGAAATTAAACTCTTTCTAAATTGTAGTGAGTAGCTTCCAATGTTGCCAGTCAGCTAGTTATCACCATTTCTGAGGATTTAAAGAAATATTTGGCATGGACACCATGGCAAGTTTAGGGCATGTTCCACTGATACATGGTTCACTCTGCCTCTCCTATCACCTGTGAAGTTAGAGGGACAGTTTTCCCACAAATGTAAATGTACCTCAGATGAGGTTAAATGTCTCCATGATCCGGATTAGAAAGACAGATATCAGGAAGAAATTCTTTACAGTGAGGGTGGTGAGGCACAGGTTGTTCAGAGAAACTGTGAATGCCTTATCCCTGGAAGTGTTCAAGGCCAGGTCAGATGAGCTTTTACCAATCTGGCCTAGCAAAAGCTGTCCCTGTCCATGGCAGGGGGTTTGGAACTGGATGTCTTGAAAGTGCCTTCCAACCCAATCAATTCTATGACTCTATGGCTCTTGGTAGCTTAAGAGGTGACTTTAAAGTCACTACTAAGGATGATGCAATGGTAGACAAAGCAATGGAGGAGTCTTTCCTTTTCTATAGCCAGCTACTAGTTGTGAAAACTGTAAGGGAAGGTATGAGGACAGGGCCACTTAGAAAGGAGCACACCAAAATTTGTTCATCTTTGTAACAAGAATGATTACAAAGAATATTCCTGTTCATATTCACTGTTGTAACTGGCTACTCTGCCAGACCTGGTACATGGGTACCCCAGGCAGTACACAATCGGCTACAGAAGGTGTGAGCTGCATCAGTGCTCACCCCTCCACAGTGATGGTTATTCCTCATCTCTTGAATAAAAAATTGTCATATAAATTGACCTTAGGACTTTTAGGGTATAGCTCAGGATTTTGAGGAACAGTCAAATTCTTTGGAAATCTAGCCCTGAGCTTTTCATTTTGATGTGGTTCATTTTAGCATGAGAGGGCAACTTGAGTTGATTTTGATTTAAAAAAATGAAAATTATCCTCTTTACAGTCATGCATGTAAAGGGAGAAATAATAAGGCCAAAGCCCTTCATGTTACATTTTAATTTAAGTTAGAGAAGTATTAATCAGTGGGCATGGAGATGTTTCAGAACAATCAGTTACACACCAGATATGAAGCACACCCAAGGCCAGCTGGGCAGGACAGACAGGCAGCTATGCAAACAAATACCATGGCAATAGCACACACAAGCCCAGTGTACCCTGCTAGAGCCAGCAGTCCCCTCACAAAGGACAGCTCACTGTATGCAGCCTCTCTTCAGCAGGGATTTTGTCACCTATTGGCCCATACAAGCAAAGGCCACTTTTTCTCTGCAACTCTGCCTGAAAGTTCCCTTAAGGGATTTCCCCACTATTCATTTACAAGTATTGAATTGACTTGAAATTATTGACGGATTATTGATACAGATAATGGCCACACATCTGCCAAGTGTACTCCATGTATCTGTTAGCAAACCATAGTGGTAAGAGGTGCTGTTCCTGACTGAGCTGACCAAAAAACCTGCTAGTACGAAAAGATGCATAATTCTACAAAAAATGTTTGTACAAATATGGGTTTTCTGCTCATACTAGACGGCTTTGTTATACTGAAACAATATATTTCAATTAGAAGTATTTTGCCAGTATTGCATGTCAATATTTCTAGATGTGCAAGTTTTCGTAGTTTCCTTAGTTTTGTGAAGAAAAAATTGCAGACTTCAGAGAGGTGAATCATATCTATATCGATTTCCTGGATTGGACCATGTGTTATCACACTGCGAGAGTCTGTCTAGGAAGAAAATCCCAACAATTTATGTGTAAATGGAACAAATGTCTGATACTAGAGAGAAGTGCTTCTTCCTAATAAAAAAGCCTCCTTGTTAACTAGGCTTTGCTTAGCATTTTTATTTTTGTTTAGAGTGTTCCCACAGGCCTATTAAATTCCCCTACTCTTAAAACTAATTAAAGGATATTTTAATTATCTAAGATATCTCAATTCATAGATTATAAAATGTACAAATAAAAAAACCCCTGTAGTCTGGAGTAATAATGTGCAGCATATTGCAGTTACAGATATTTTCTCTAGACTGTTGCTGTACAGTTTCATAGGCTTCCATATTTGCTATTTATTTCCAAAACAAATGCTTCTTTTCAGCTTATTTTTATTCCAAAATATTATCCAACAAAAAAGGGATATGACATCAGATAGTATTTTGTTTTATTTACATAATCATGGCATATCTGAACAGATGTAAAATTGAAGAATCAGTAGATAACTCCAGAAAGTACAGCACAGAAGTTCGTATTTGCACCTGTATTGGTTTCAATGGTGTAAATGGCTGGTTTATAATTAATGAATATTTACAAACATCTTATCTAAAATGCTTCCTGGCATAGACATTAGTTGAAATTAAATATTGTACACTATCCTTGGAATGATGGCTTTTTTCTATCAAGAACTAAACTTACGTGTGGAAAACTATAGGTACTACTATCAGATCATCTTGATTAAAACCCCTCCATATTTACAAAATGTTGTGTTGTTCAAAAGAATTCAAATTAAAATGTTGTGATTTCTCATATTTAATCAATTAATTGTGCATAGAAAAGGAACTAGAACATTTCTGAGTTTTCTGTCAAATTGGTCATCTACCATGAATATTGGAATCAGAAAGGGAAGGAGAATCACAGATCAACTTTATGATTGTTGTACTTATCGCTTTAATAGAAGCTGATCTAAACCCCACTGATTTCAAAAGCAGGAAAAAAACCCTAGCAGTATTTATTCCTTGAGTGTTTTATTTTCCCCTGTCCCCCCAGCATCTGCAACATTATTAAGTTTCTGTGAGAGAGCACATCAGTTAAAGTTAGGCAAAACTCGCTCCTTGTGCCCAGCCTCTACCCCTGAACTGATTCATTTAGACAGGCTTAGGAAAAGGAGGAAAGCCAGCTTTCACAAGAGAGAGGAGTATGGTAATAACCCTCTAAGTGCTCACTTACAGGGCTAAACAAACAGGCACAATTCATTCTGTGAGTCTGTCCTTTCATAACCAGCAGAATTGTTGTACAGGACTCATGCGCTCACGGGGTCCGTGGAAGCGTTTCCTGGTGAGCCACAATTACAGCACCGATGGAAACACACACCAGCCTCAGCAATCTCATCTCCACACAAGTACTAGCTGGTACATAAAACAGATTCACAGTAAGGGCTCCCTGTTTTATGAGGGAAAAAGCTTGTATTGCTGTATCCTATCACTACATCATAAGCATTTCTCCAATAAGTTGTATAAATTTTTAATCAAGCAAATTCTCTTATTGTGCCCAGTAGGTTCACTTGTACTGGGAAGATTTGCGGGACTGGCACCAAATGAACAATAGTCATAATCCTCTTTCTCTCTCTTTCATTTACACATGTGTATGTAGAATTATAGATTCAGAATGGTTTGGGTTGGAAAAGACCTTAAAAATCATCTAGTTCCAAACCCCCTGCCATGAACAGGGACACAGAAGATCATATCTACATTACAGCAAAGAGAAAATGTAGAAATACTTCTAAAATGGGAGGACTGTGTGTTTATTATTTTTGGGGGGACTGCGTAACTTCTATTAGTTCTGTTCTTGTAATTATAAATATGGTGTTTCTCTAGAGACTTGTCTAGCATTACCAAATCTGACAGAATCAGTTGTGTAGCTTTTTGCAATCTCTGCGCTACTTCAGGCACCACCATCCCTTGCCACATGTCCTGCAAAGGCTCAGGGTGGGGGGCCCACACAGGTCTCAGCTACATGCCTGCCCCTATTCAGGTACAGCACCACTGCTGAGAATTTGAAGTCAAGGCACTGGACAATCATAGGTGATATCAGCAAAAATAAGGAAAGCATAAGAAAGTGATTAAATATAGAGAATTGTTCTGATCGAGGCGGTAAGCACTGTCCACAGTGCACTAACACTTTAACAATTTGTAAGTTGTAAGGGGGCTTCTATAGCTATCCTACATGGTTGGCTTCAACTAACCTCTGTGTTTCCACCCTCCCAGGAGCTTCTTGAGCTCTGGAAATTAAAGATTTTGAAATATGTCGGGAATGTATGTTCACATGTTTTCCTCGGCTGCTGGTTCCAAGTGCATTTTACAGTGAATCCATTTATAATCTTTTTTTTCTCCTCGGTACTTGTTTGGGCTCTTTTCCAACATTCAGTGGCAACCTTTTCCCCATAGCAGAGTGGTTCAACAACTGGCCAGATGTGAGAGTGCTAGAAAGTTTAATTGCTGCTTTTAAGGAAGGAGCAGCTATTTTAAGACAGAAAGAAGGACTTCCGAGCTCAGCCTGTCATCTGTTGTTTTAAAGATGATTTCAGACCAGAGCAAGTTCATTTTGACTGTGGTCACTGGGGGAAAAGAGAAGGCCAACCTAATGGAACAACCTAATGCTTTCTATGTGGTTTAGGTTTTATCTGCATCACAAAAGCATACCACACTATTAGTCAGTTGAGCTTGAAATCTGCCCCTTCTACACTTTGGAAGAACATTACACCCATTCAATTCAAGTGTTCTATCTAATTTCTTTTTATTTGAGGTTTTGTCCAAAAACACTGGAATTTTGTATTTATACTTCTACTAGTACTTCACGATGACTGCTGCTATAAAAGAAAGCTCTTCCTAAAGAGACTATTTATCAAAAAATATATATATTAATTTTTTGAATAAATTAAAAAAGTCTGAAAAGTCACTGTTTGCAAAGTGTATGAGACAGAATAAAAGAAAAAAACCCGACACTGTTAAAAATTATACTGAAATATTAAGCAATTGTGATGCAGAGTGGAACACCCACACATTGCAGAATTCAGAACCTGCAAGTAAAATTGACTACAAAACCAAAATTGGCTTTGTTGACTTTTATTGACCTAATCTTTGAGAAATATAAAAAGCAAACAAAGTAAAAAATGTTAATAGCAAAATAAAATGGATTTGAGATTTGTTCGTAATAAACAAATTGTTTGAAACAGAAATATTTCTTTAGAGTGTGCAGTACTACTTCAAGTCTCTTTCAAACTCCATTGAAATTTTGTGTAAAATGAATATTTATTCAAAAAGAATTTATTAGTTTGAAGATTTAATAAGTATTTAGGCCTTGATACCACAAAAATGGTCCACCTCATTGCCATCACTTAATGCAATTATATATGCAGAGCTATCTCCAGGTTCAGAGCCCAGACATTCAGAAATCTGCAAAGGACTACTTCTCTATGTGCTTTAAAGGGCACATGTGGGCTTGGGGCAGTTTCATGGCTGGGAGAGGTTAGCAATTAATTCATACCAGCAGTAAGTGTGTTATATTACTGGCAATCTTCAGGAATATAACTATATTATTAAATAATTATTTCAGTTGAAATAAGGCTGTTACAGGGAGGAAAGAGAATAAGTGAGAAACAACAACGACAAAAAAATTAAACCTCATTACTTTGATGGGGAAACAAGCCCCTTTCTTCCTGCATTGTTATGTTCATTTATTTTTTGTGATTTACTTGTACCTCATGATCAAACACAGTTATTGAAAAATACAGTATGTTCCTGGGTGATATCAGGGAATTTTCTTTCTGTTTTTCCATTTAAAATAAGAAGCATCTGAATAAGTATTCACTTTTAAAAAACGATTTAAAGTACATGTTCAATTGCTCTTTCATTTAAACCCTTCAATTCCTCTCATCCCTGTGGAATATTTTGGTTTGATGAACACAGAAATAGCATGACATTCTGCAGGAATAAGGAGCAGCCCTGAAAAATACTCTATCTCCTACTGTAAGTGTAAAAACAAGTGTCCATATCTTTAAAAAATCTGACCAGATTTTCAAAAAAACTCCAAGTAAGGAGCTGGCCTGAGGGTGCACAGCCTGTTCAGTCTGAAAGCTCTGTGTGCACTCATTCCAAAACCCACATTTGTACAACCAGGATACCCACTCTAGATCACCCATGTACTTCCACATCACCAGGTGTAACCTAAACCCAAACCTGCTCAGCAACTTTCAAAGTCTGAGGGCTCAGACACTCACACTTGTACACTTTACTGAATCTATCAGACACAAATATAACACAGTTTATCTTCTTCACAAGACAAATATTGTGCAGTTAGTGTTTGAGAAGTTAAAGCTTCTTCACCAAGGAACAGAAGTTGTGATTTTACTAATAAATTGCACAAGACAGATTAAAAAAAACCCAAAAAACAAAGGGTTGTTGGTGCTGTGTAGACTGATGCACATCATGAAGTAGCAATTACTAATTTGCAATGAAGAAATGGGAAGGAGCAAGTAAGTTCTAAATCCAAATTAGTGGACAATAATTTGACCACTATTAACTTAAAGGCAACATCTGATGATTTAACTCTGAAAGGTTAACAAGTCAAGTACAACACAGCAGTTGCTCACATCAGTAAACTGTTAATCTCAGTATGCTTCTAAAACCAGAGAAAAATATGGAGGAATGCACAAACTGATTCAAATTAACCAGGACTCACTATTCATTGTATGAAAAGCACTGGGCGTGCCTTGCATCCAAAAGCAACAATTTGTTATGCACTGTGGTGCTACAGCGCTCCTCAGCATAAGTAACTGTTTAAAAATCTGAAGCACTCCTAAAATGTTTCACTTAAATATTTCTGCAATAAAATCTTATTGAACTGTTGCTTTTATTAATTTTTTACACACTAGAGATCAAGGGAATGCAAGTTTGATTTTTTTTTCTCTTCTCCTTTCTATTTTTTTTAAAAACTTTACCTACTACTGGCAAATAAACTATCCCTCTCTTTTAATAAAACCATGGCCTTGAGTTTTGGCCCCTTAATAGTAGCCTACATGGTCGACTACCCTTGGTGTTAAATTTTCTTAAATTGTATTTCTGTCAGTATATCATTTTTTTAAGCAATGGACCCTATAATAGCAAGCTCTGTTCTGTCAGGAGTACATTTTAACAGCATGACACAAGTATTTTTCACTACAGGAGACAAACAATGATATGTATTACATGCAGTAAACATTGCCTTTGGTACATAGGGTTCTCTTAGCATTCATCTGTCTAAAATTTCATTGTGTCCTGCACAGGGAAAAAACCCTGCCTCTCATTATCTATTGCCGAGGGCTGTAGGTTTGTAAAGTGCCAACAATGCATTGTCACATTTCTCACAAAACAAGGGCTTGATTGAATATTACAAGAGCGGTAGAAACCCAGCAAGGTGGATTAAGGAATATTTTAATAGTGAAAACAAAATAACAAGCCTTTCACTGAGATGCTTAGCTAACAGTCTTCTAACAATTTTTCCTCCCTTAAAATAAGAACCCTTTCCCCAAAATAAGCAGGAACAAAAACTTCATAAAATAAAGATATTTGGCACTTAATGGCAATTTTTCTGTATGAAATGCAGCCAACCCTGCAATTTTACATGACAAGGACTGCAAGAGTACCAGTTTCAAAATTTCTCAGTATATTTACACAGGGACTGCAGTTCAATAGTTAATCAGACTATTATACACCTAGTTACTTGGGAAAACAAGTTCTCCAGTGGTGATGCACATAAAGTGCCCTTTAGCTGAGAGGGACCACTCTTAAGAACCTCTCTTCTTCAACATCTTTGCCATACATTAGGTGGGTGTACACAACCTCATGTGAGTCATCTGCAGCGGGGTCAACATCTCTTTTTGTGAATTGGGTAGGCTGGGAGTGGATTTAATAACAGTGCAACACTGGCGCAATTTTCCTCTGATTTCAAAAATCAGCAGGAGTGTGGAGCATTTTCAGAAACCTCATTGGCTTTCCTGAACTCAAACATGACATTCCTCCAGCACCCTAAACTACAAGCACCATAAATGGGTAACGCACAGGGACTTATCCATGAGAATAAAATCAAAGTATACAAAATTACTTGGATGCAAAACCAATGTGTTATTTACTTGTTAATCAATCCTTTAAATAAATATGACATTTTCGCCCTCTTTGGGGCACAGTCGTCACGGTCAAAAAAGAAAACAATCAGGATTGATTTAATTTTTTAGAGAATCTGGGTAAAAATCACAGAACTTTCTACTGTAGGCAAATCACTCACAAGATCTTAGTTGTCTCTACTATAAAAATCAGATCAGGACATTTTCTCAGCCTCAAGAGAGCAGACTCCTTGGGAAGAAATCATGCAGTCCCAGGTCCAAAAGTGAGACAAAACTTCCTCCCTTAAAATAAGGAATGGCTTTTTAGCTCCAGGGAGTATTAGAAAGGGATTATCACAAGCACTGATTTAAAGTAAGCCAAAAACATCTTGTTAAGATCTGGGCCCAAAGCAGAGAGGTCTGCAGCACATGTTAAAGCAGCAGTCTGTAAACAGAGGATAAGGACAGAGCAAACAACTTATGGAGCTGGGGAGGGACATAGAATAAAGGGGAAGTGTATGTCTTTTTAGAAGGTGACAAGGCTTCTTAAAAGGCTGTTATGGAAATTACCAGGGATTTCTACTTCCTGGGAATATTTTAAATTAAAGTGCTGGCGTACAAAACATCCAGTGGATCAATCAAGGAGAGGCAGATACACAACTCTTTATCCCAGGCATATAGTTCATTTTGCATCTGATAACTGTTGGCTGTTGTCAGGGTTGTTTAATGGGTGGGGGGTTTAGAGGAAGAGAAATTTACAGCTGTTTCACAGAGACAGAGAAGAGATCATTTGCTCTACATAGCCTTCAAAAAGAAATATAGAGAGTAGTTGGCATTGGTAAATGCTGAGTTTCCTTGCCAAAGCCTGTAGCCTTATGAGATTCTCTATGCATCTTCTCAGCTGAGCTGAAGAAGGTTTGGCTGGAACAAAATTGCTTCTCACCAGCAACATCTGCTATAAGATCTGGAGCTCTCTGTCATAACAAAGCCCATTTTCAAATTCCTGCCCTCCTGTAGGTGCTGAGTGCCAGATGAAGGGGCTGGAACAGGATAAATGGACTCTGCAGGCCCCGCATCCAACGGAGGAGAAATTGCCATAAGAATGGGGGAACACAATCATAAACTCCCTCCCGAGGGCCCATCTGATAAACTCTGCTTTGGCAGAACCAAAGGAGGGTTCACAGCACATGTTCTGGATAGACCTGTCAGTGTCATGCTGAGCTCCTTTGGCAGTGTGGGGCTTTAAATGCACAAAAATAACTTCAAGAATCTTAGGTGGAACTTTTGGCAGGGGTGGGATCACAATTGCTGGTCTTTTGTTAAGGAAACTTCCCCGTCCCACCATCCAGGAGCCACTCCAGCAGCCACACTCCCAACCACCTGAGCTGGACTGAAGCCCTTTCACAGTAGGCAGCTCCAGTGGCCCAACAGGTCCCATTTGACCACCTCCACACCCTACAAACACAGTCAGACCAGGTTTCCCTCAGACCTCTGGATCCTTAAAGCAATTTATTCACGGTGCAGTATCACAGAAACAGCTGGAGCTGGTGTCTCTGAGGAGGGACCCTGAACAAAGAACCCCTGGGCTTTTATCCCCTCACAGTCCATGCATGTGATAGTCTGGGGTCTTCTTGCTGAACCACGAGCTCCTGCCATGTCCATGAGTGTCCAGTCCCCCGGGTGTGTCCCAGGTCCCTGTGCCATTTGTTATGTGAAGAGAATGTACCAGTTCACAGCCTCTTGCCTGGGGCTGCCACCATTTCCCACCACCCAGAGCTCAATCTGCAGCTTGTACTGCAGCTGCACCCCGAGCTACCCGCACCAAATGCGTTCCTCAATACTCTTTGACTCTTTCCTGAAGAGGCTGTCTGATCTCTGGTGGGACCTGTCTGTGGAGCTTCACACCAGGGCTTCCCTCACCCTGACAGAAAGGAGATATACAACTGGAAAACATAGAATAGTACTGGGCTACAAGAGGTCATCAGAAAAAAGCACCACAGAGGCTGAGGGAGAATCTGATGTGTTGTCACATCAGCCAACATTGCTCAGAGGGCCACTGCCCAGAACCTTCCTTTCTTTGCCAATCCAACCATTATGTGTCAGCTCTGCAGCCTGACTTCTCCCACCTCCTCACAGCATGAGGGGGAGTGTTCAGCTGCTCTGCTCTATGCACAAAAATAAAAAAAAAAATTAATGAAAGTCAAGGTGGTCCTATCGGGGGTGCTGAGACTGTCTCTAGCTTCCCCCTTTGCCTCAAAAGGTCACCTGAACAGGTAAGAGCTGGCCCACCTCCTGCAGAAGGCTTGCCTCCTTCTGTGCCGCCTGCCTTTGGAGCGTGGGTGTTACACTGCCAAGGAAGAGTCTCTTAAACCTGGAAAGCAGTACCCTCCATAATTAAGGGGGAAAAAAAGAGAAGGTAATAATCTGACTCATTTTCATTCCTTCATTTCTATAAATGCAGTGTTAGGGCAACAGTGACAATCCTGTCTTTAACACGGCTGATCTGTAAGGACTGCCAGACTACAGAAAAAGCCAGAAAGCCCACAGTGGGTACATGTCCAGTTACTGCTATGTAAGAAGATGCTCACCCATCTGTCCACAGTCTTGTGTATCCATTCACTTTAACTCCACTGACAGAAGGACAGTCTAACTTGAGCATTCACAGGTGACATTGCTAGAAAAGGTTTTTGCCCCACCCACTGTTTTTTACTATAGCAATTAAATATTCATGCATTTGCTACAAAGCTTCTAAAGCAGATGAGAAATGCTCATAAAACTAGATTTAAATCACCTCACGTTTAATATACCATCCCAGATACTTTGCAACTCCTGGAAAAGGTGTTGACTAATCCTAAATAAATGCATGCAAGGATAAGAGCAAACTTCACATGCTTCTCACAGCTCTGTAGCAGTGCAAGAGCCTAATGAAAAACAAAATCCTTGGCTAGTGCTACTACAGGACTTTCGTGTGTAGACTAAAGACAAAACTGGGGACTTGCTCACCTTCCTTGTGGCTCAAGCTGATAGCAATGGGAGAACAAGGAGAGGAAGGAAAAATCAGGCTGGATCTTGCCACAGTCATTACTGTGTATTCTCCAGTGTCCTCAGACAAGACTTCTTTTCCTGTAATTCTCCACCACAAATTTTGGGTGAAGCCTTAATAATGCTTCAACATCCATTGTTAAAACTCAGACTGAAAATTCTGTGCTTTGGTGCAAGCAGCAACTCGGCTTGTGGGACTTTTTGGAATCACTGCAGCAAGTCGTGAATGATGTATGAAATGAAAAATCCCTGCTCACTGCACACAATTCAGATAGTAAAATATCCCTGGAGCATTAAAAAAAGCACTTGAATGTGTCATTTTATTTTTGTCCTGCGCCCAGAAGACTCCCTCATCTCTCCCCAAGAACATGTAGATACCTCAGCTATCACCATAGAATGGAAAAACACACTTGGAACTGAAGTAGATGGGTTCAGTTTACACAGAAATTGCAGGAAAAGATACAGGGACCTGGAACAAACCAGACAGAATTATATTGGAGTCATGTTCAGGCCTTTCTCCAAACACAGGTTTTTTTGGTCATTTTTTAAAGTAATATCTAATCTCATCAGCCTGACTCTATAACTTGATTGACCTTTGGAGATTGCATTAAGGAAGCAACCACAGCATGCTCAATGTAGTTAGGACCACGAGAAGAAACATTTGATATAAATATCATGTGTGTGACTAGACATCATTTATGTTGGGACAAATACAGCAACATGTTTTGACTTCAAGCCTTTATTCTTTCTTGCCCCTTTACTGGAACTATTTTCCCAGCCTGCCTTTTAGTGGAGACCTTTTAAATCTGGCAGAGCCAAATGTCTGCTGCCATAATTTAGCCCATCTTCTGACTTGCTGTATGTGGTGTTAGTACAATAAGATAAGACCTTTTCTCTGTGCCTTTTGGTTCGGGGCAGGGATGTTGTGGGTTTCTTTGCATTTTTGTGGGGGCTAGTTTTTTTTTGGTTTGGTAACAGCAGTGCAGAACACAGAGAAATGTTGGATTGCTCTCAATAGGGATTTCTTCAGTAGGGATTTACCAAAACTGCACGCAATGGGCAGCTCTGTTCACAGACACACAGAGCTCCCCACCCTTCCTCCCCCATCCTCATCCAAAATGACAGAAGATCTCCAGAATTAATCTTGCAGCAAAACCACTCAGTTTGGAGCACACAAACTGTCACTCTTTCCACATTGCTAAAAAGTGGGGAGTTGCCCAGTTTGCTGGTGCTTATTTTTGAGCAGAGGGAGGATGGAAAACTGACAGCAAGACCACAAATCTACGGAAGAGTGATCTGTCCAGATGCAGATGTCTTGGTGACTGCATCTAGTTTTAGGAACAGAAAGCAGGGGTCCCATCTAAAGACAGCCGATGTTGTCTTATCTTGACAAGTTTTCTTAAATTTGTGATTTAATAATTTTTCCTCCCAAATATTGCTGATGAGGAAGGACAGTCACCTACCGCAGCATCACGTATCTGTCATCTTTCAGCATTCTGAAATTTCAGGGAAAACAGAGAAAAGGTGCAGCTGTTAACCCTTTTGCTTCTCTAGTTTCTTCATATAAAAACTAGATACCTACTTCTGACCCTTGCACACACCAGAAGAAAGAAGGGACTGGACTGATTACCAGACACATGTGACTGAGGCAGGGACAGACACAAGAAGTTCATGGTGCATTCTCCACCCGTCAGCAGTCGCACCTTCAACAAGCAGCACTGCAGTGAGGCTGAATTAGCAGTAACTGCTCTACATTGGATTGGCTTTTTTTTTTTTATTTTTTTTATTTTTTTTTTTCTGTAGCAAACCAAGAAGTAGATAGAAAATACACTGGTGCTATCTGGTCTATTCCTCACCTCAGGAAAATGCTATCTCTGGATGTCACCTCCCCCCAGCCTGAAAAGCAAAGCACTGCTGGAAGCTGCTGTAGCACACGGGCTATGGCAGTGTGCTCTTCAGTGCCTTTTCTCAACAGACAAACACACCAGGTTAGATTTGGTTTCACAAGAGATCAGCTAGAGCTTAAGGAGTCAAAGAACCAGTACTTAAAAGCATGCATAAAATATTTCTTCTAAGTTTGGAAAGTAAGAGGGTGAGTTCTCGAATGCCACGCAGGGAGTGGTTTCCAGGCTTCCAGTGACAAAAATCACATCTTTCTACTTAGGCAAGGTTTTTCTGAGAAACTAAATATGCTTGCAATCACTTTTAAAGTACGTTTTCTTCCCATTCCAGTTTTTTCTTACTTTTTTTTTTCTTTTGCAGGGTGTGTGGAAAAGAAACCCTTGTCCCTATACCAGCTTTTTGACACTCTGCTAGAAGCAGCACTATACTACTTATATAATATTGACAGTATTGCACAAATAAGCCAAACAGGAGGCATGTAGGAGTTGGTGCCAAGAACTAACTTTTTCAAAAGGCACACCTTAAACCCAAAAGGATCATCTTATGAAGAGAAAGAACTGTATTTCAGAAGAAAAGGATTTATGGTGGTTAAAATGAAAGCATCAGACAAGAAAATTATAGAGTGCTTATATGTCTGCTAAAAATAACCTTACATGTATATTTATACATGCATATATATAAAATACACAAAAATTACTTTTTCAACAGGTTATGAAGAAAACTGTTTATCTGCCACCATAGTGAGACTGTGATTAATAATGAGATTATTCAGGGTAGTTGGTTCCAGAGCTATTTGTTCAGACACAGTACGTTCCTATCAAGACTGATAATCTGACAAATTACAGTAAATTTTGCAAATATATCCTAGCTTTTATACAGATTAAACCTTGGGGATCTTGTAGCAAAAGAGGCATATTTGTATAAGGAGGGAAAAGAAGCAGATAAGAGCAATCACCTGCTTACCATAGCAGGGAGAAATTGTGCTTTCTGTGCTCGCCTTAAAATTATACCATGGCTGGATTGTTAAAGAACTTACAGTGAGTGCTACCACCTACCCTACACATTTCAGGTGTGCTCCTAAAACACATACAGGTATATTTTATCTATAATTTTCAGATGAGAACCTACAAAGAACAGGGAGAATAAGTAAGATGCTGCTATGAGGACTACAGAAAAATGCTCGGACTGTGTTGTACCTGGAGACAGAGTGGGACCCTGACTGGGACACCTCAGGAATTGTAATGGAAGGCCTCAGAAGAGCACAGAAGACACCCATAGTTGGATGTGTGCTCATGAAATAATAGTTTCTCTTTGTTTTGCTTTCTGATTCTCTTCCCAGCAATTCACTCTGCGTTGTGACTGAATTAGGTAAGGAGGTGCTGGGGGAAGTGCTCTTGGCTAACTTCAGAGTACAGCCAGGCTCATTAAAACCAGCACATTTGCTGCAGTGTGTGCAGCTTTTCCTCTAGGTTTTAAGATTGTTTAAGTAAGTGAAATTCTGAGCAGAAAGAATACATTTTAATTTACTTTTTAGTGTCCCCTGTTATAAGTGTTCAATGTCATACTGATTTTTAATTTTTATTTTTTTTATTACTATATGGAGCATAAAAATGCATGAATGCAGCATCTTAATAAAAATGAACACATCCTTCTAGAAGCTGCTAAGTACAAAGGACAGGTTCATTAGCACAGTTTTGGAGCATGAAAAGAAAGGGAATTGAGTACCCAAGGTTCACCAACACCAACACAGAATCTCAGGGCTTTTTAATAAGTTTTGTCCCACTTCCTACTGCCGTCTCCCAGGAAAACTGCGGAGAGCAGAGCCCACGAGCTGCAAGTGGGTTGTAGAGACAAGCCTAGACTTAGAGCCTTAAATCATCCACCAGCAGTTTGATTTGGGTTATGTAGGATTAGCATACAAATAACAGTCGTTTTCTGTCAGAGAGAAACAGGGCAAGGTTGTTATAGGTGTCAAAACTTTGATTGACATCCTAGACATGGCAGCAAGGTGCCTGGCCAGGAGCAGAGCTGTGGGTTTGAGCTTTTCCTGGACCAGGGGGCCAGGCAGGGATGTCATGCTGAAGGTTGTGTTAATCGCTGCACATGCAAAAAAGGACACAGCAATTCAAGATAGGTTTGCAGGCAAAGCCATTCCAATTTTAAATATTTGTCTTTACTAAGGCATATTTCTAAAATAATAGGCCCTATACCTTTCAATAGGATTATTCAGGGTACATCAAATCAAGCACGTAGTATACATTAGAAGGATTAGATTTAATGTTATTTTGGTATAAAGTGTTCTTAAATGTATCAGATTACAGATTAAATAAGGAAACGAGCAAAAACTAGCAGAGCAGCCTGTTATTGAGACTGCCCTGCCCCTTATTTGACACTTTGTATAAGGCAGACAGACACATTAGGCTTATAAAGATTTCTCTGAAAGTTTTGGGGATATTCTTATAAGTCCAAATATCAAATTCTAGAAACTTCCAAATTCTGTGTAAAATTCGCTTAACACAAATAAGAAAGGGAGAAATGAAGTTTGTCTCTTTATGGGAAAATGAGATTTTAAGTTTTCTGTTGTCTTAAACAAAAAGAAAATCTTAATGTTTAATGCAAATTTTGAGAAAGAATAGTAGCTCTGAATGGTCCTGGCTTCAGAAAAAACCCAAGATTAATGTAGAAGCAACCAAAGTGACAGAAGATGAGTAATAAGACAATAATTCACAGTGATTTTTATTACCATTCCTAATATGCAGCCTGTAACTCACTTAAACTATCACTACTTAGAAATCCTTTCTTAAAGTTTATCTAAAAGTCAAAGCCAAGATCAGCAATTGTTACTGAAGCTATTCTTAGAAGTTGATCAACAGTAATGAATTACTCTGTTTCTTAGAGTGTATGTATTCAAAAAAGGGGTTAATTATTAAATCTGTATTTACATAAAGAGAAAGAGAGAAAATTTTAAAGTGTCTGCAAAGAAACAATGTTATGAAATAAAAATAACATTCATTTTGTCCCATGGTGGAAATATAATTCTGTTCAATGCAGAGCTACAATATGTTAAATACTATCCACTAAGCTAAAACCTCAGAAGTTGCATATGCTGATATTTGTGGCTTGAAAGATTGTCTTGAGTAAAAATCAGGTTGTATTCTCAAGCATTTTGAAGACTATAATATCAAGAGAGAAGGGGTTATTCATGTACATAAAGTCCAAAGGTTCAAGTTTTGTTCAAAACGAAGGTGTGATATGAAAGCAGTGATACAAGAGCAAGGGGACACTTACTACCCGGTGTAGTATGGTGTCTTCTTAATTAGTCCAGCATATCATCACTTACAGTATTCAAATGTATAATTTGACCTATTCTTGCTTGCTCACTTTCACCACCCCAAAAGTTGAAAAGATACAATAAAACCTCTGATGTTCTCTGCTCTTCCCTCCATTCCCAAAATATTTTATTTTTGCATATTTGAGCAATTATCACTTTCATCTGCTATGTGCCAACAGAAGATATTATCATTTTTGCAAAAGAAAAGATGAAAAGCTTAAATTCCACTACTGGAGAATGCCACTTCACTCAAAGCCTGCAGGAGAATTTCCTGAGGAACATCATTCCAGAGCTGCATACACTCTTCTCTGCATAAAAAGTAGGAATTTTCTGCTCGTGAAAAGTTTCCCTGTGCTGTGTTTTATTATAAAATTGATAAACAGGGTTCACTCTAATCCCAAAGGAAAATATTTTGCAGTTAATAATTAGGATCATTGAGCTCTTTGAAAAACAGGTGCTAAATACTCTCCCGTTGCTGGTAGCTGCAGTTCTGATGTCAGCTGGGGAAAGGGACGACTTGTGAATTCGCTGTGCTGGCACTCCATCACAGCATTTAGCACACGCTTAAATTAAGGCTGCAACCAGCCTTGCCGATTGCCATGGGGCTGTCAGGATGCTTAATTGTTAACATTCATGTAAAGTCGGTCTTAAATGATTTTAGGGACCACAATTATGCTGCAAGTACCTGTATAATGCGGGATTCCACCATGATTTCTGCATAAATATATGTGTAAGTATCGTACCAAGCAGATGTGCAGAGAGGATGGATCATGGAGAGCCTGTGAGGTATCTGAGCTGTGCGTTGTTTCATTTTGATATGTGGCTTGCAAAAGAACGAATTGGGCTGCTGTTTGAGTAATTTATATATAAAATGATGATTTGATAGATTCATACATACAGCTAAAAAGCTGCACATTTCTAGAGATGGTTTAAACAGGCTTTTTACTCTTTTAAATTATGAGTCTACTGATATCCATACCCATTTTTAAATGTACCAACCAGATACAATGAGACTCAAGTGTTGAAAGGCCAATTGATTGAGGATAGGCAAGAAGCAGCCTCAGAAAGGTGTAAAATAACAGTACCAGAAATACATTGCAAGGAAGGAGGTGTGGAACATGTAAAGCTTTTTTGAGACAGTAGACTGCTTTAGATATTTGTGTCCAAAAAACTTAAAAAGCTCAAGAATATTTTGACAAGAAAAAAAGCAAACATATAAATATTAGATTTATTTAAGAGGTCATCCATTATCATACTAAGGAATCCATTGGGAAGTTAGCCATCCAGAAAGCAATGCCTTTAGTAAGGTATTCCGAAAATATGGACTCTTAAGGGTAGTGATAGTTAAGACTAATAAAATTTAGAAAACATTTGAGTCTTCCATACTGCGTATTTTGGTTTCCAAATCCACCATGAATATTTTGCACTTCAGCGAGAAATTAAAAGACAAAGCAATTTCTAAAGCCAGGAGGTTTGAAAAAGTGTGTAACAATGTTATCCATTTTGATTGTTACGTGTTATTCAAATGTTCACGTTAAGAAGGAATGCTATATATTTTCTGGAAGACTTGAAGCAAATGACAAGAAAATAATTCAGTAACAGACCTATTCTTTTAGTTACATCATAGAGACTTGGGGATTATTTTTCAGTTTTGAGTAAAATACCCCCCAAGATTGAAATTTCAAACAAAATAAAACTTTTCTTGAAAAAAAGAAAAAGGTAGAAAAAAATCAGAACTTTTAGAGGCATCTCTGTGATACACAATTAGTACTAAATATTCTACTACATTGTACAAAGATGCTTCATTTCATGTATGCTTCTGGTCAAAAATGCAGAAAGTTTCCAATTAAACCTTGGATGTCAAATCACCTATCACAATGTATTTGATAACATTTATTGCTGAAGTAAATAACTTTAATATGGGTAGCATTTTAAATGTATTTCATGAAAACACTAGTCACAAAATCACTTCTGAGGAAAAAAATTTAGCAGGGAAGAAAACAACAAAGATGCATTTCTTTTAAACGAGGTTATAGAGAAAACTAAGCAGACCTATAGAATTGCTGTTCTTTCACCAAGAATGTTATCCCTTCCTCTGGCACTGCAGAATTAGTCTGCCCCAAAATCACTGCTTTTATTAAGCTTTATTGAGCTGCTACGTATTGGCAAAAGCCTTTGTAGTGAAATAATTTTCCATCAAAATACACCACACTGTAGTACTGTAATGAAGAGCTGTAGGACAGGCTTTAAGAGGCACTGTACTTTCATCTGAAGTCTCCTGAAATTCTTTGAACGTTTCCAGGGGATTAATGAGGTATTTTGACAACACACAAGAAGCGTCTGGTTTTCAAGAAGCCTTATAAGAGGGAAGATTCACATTCTTGGAAATTAAACTGTGTATTTTAAGCCACTAAAAATAACACAATTATTAAAAATTTGGCAGCTCTGAAGAAAAATACCAGCAGATATGGGGAAACACATGGAACTACTGAAGAGCGTCAAACTTGAGTACACACATTTCACAGCGTTTCAACATGACTTAAACACCAATTTTAACAGCTTAATTGAATGTTCCTTATTAAAATCTATCAAAGATAAACTAAAATAAGAAAAAGCTAAACTAGCCAGAGTGTAACTAAATCAAAAGCATTACTCTTTGCGAGTTGGGTGGATTAACTGTGCGTGCGTGCATCACTCTCCTCATCCCTTCAACAGCTGTTACGGTGTTTGGAGGTTTTCAAAACCTTTGGCAATTAGTGGAAGAGAGAGTATTCTTGCCTTTTTTCCCCCTCAAGACATACTAAATGCTACAATTTATGTAAATTTAGAAGGACATTCATTGTACACAGCAAAATTAGAACAAGTGAATTGTTACACCTACCATTTTTATTTATTTTTAAATATATATTTTAAATTATTTTTAGGGCTTATTCCTGCAAACTAGTAGTCCCTTGAATACTTCAATGGATTGCAACAAGGATATTAGTGTATAAATAAGGGTTCAGTTGTAAAAACCTTCAGTGAAGAAAGTGGAACTCTCAAACCTTACTTCCATAAATACATCAATATTCCTGAAAACTCGGGAGCGCTTAAATCTTTAAAGGTCTACCCTTATTTAATCAAGTTGGGGAAGACGCATACTGAGGTCGCATTTTGAAAACACTTCATAACACACTACCTATGAAAATATCCATACAGAGTATTTATACATGCATTTAAGAAAGCTGATATCTTAGGTGTTTGCAATACTTTCCATGACATGAGAGAGGAATGGGATCTGCTAATCGGCACCAGACTACAAGACGTTTTAACTCTAAGTAGTCCTACGCAATATTTTTTTTAAGTAATAATTACCTCTAAAGTGCAAGCAGTTGTACAGAAAAAAGCTATGTCCTAAACCCTACTCTTTTCAGTCTGCACCCCTTCACAAGCTAAATATGTTACAGAGGCAGCATCTTTATCATGCTTATGGTCAAACACTTTACTTTCTGTGGTTACTTCTCATCATTTACAGGATCTCATTCAATATCCAGTTTTAAAAACTTGGCTCTTGGTCTTTCAATCAGCAAATGGGGAAGAGGAAAAAAACCAAGAAACATGATCTGTCCCTTTCTTCAGGAATAGTAATCTACTCATTTTCATAGCTGTTCAGTGGTACTTTTAAAGTCTGCAGTCTTGCAGTACAAACAAAATCAATAGCAATGTTGGGGGATGGGGGTTAGACTTTTGTGTCATCATCCCTCCCATCCTCAATAAGTGTCTAGATGTGTTAAGGGCAAAAATTCCACCCCAATATATTAGTTTTGTTAATCCTTTTCCTATGATCTTGCTTGCCTGGCTAGGGAAATTATGTAAAAAGTAATAAAAGTTCTAATTCAATTTCCATGTTAAGAGATGGATTTGGGAAAAAAAAAAATCAGAAGCCATATTCTTTGTGTTTACTAAGAGATATACACTCCAACATTTAGTGTCATGGAGCTGGAGTTAAAACCAGAAACGGCGAAGATAATTTAGCTGCATGAATGCCTGCTCTTCAGTAAAATGCTGCCAAAATTAAATAGGAATGAAACAGCACTTTGTAGTCATTGGTCGCTCAGCGGGGTTTGCGTAGTTAAAAACCTAAGTGAAAAGGGTGATTGACCTACATTGCAACTAGCTTAGCACAGCTGTACTTTCATATTTTTGCTGCATCCGAGGAAGCTCATTATTTAATACAACTGAGTTACATGTAATTGTCGGTCTTTCATTTTACACTTCTAGGGGCCAGATATTAATCTCAAATGTGCAGCATTACTGGGCATCTGGAAACATCAGCGGCTGCCCATGTGCAGGCAAGGCAAAGGGATGGGATTGCACACAGTTGCACCTGAAATTAGGAGGCTGCCCAGGGGTAGGAGCACCTCAAAAATATGCAGAAATCAAATGAGCAGATGGTACAGAAAGCAAATCCCTTGGCACCCCAAAGGCAAACGCTCCACTGTTTCCCTATTGTTTTGAGCAGAAGCAGCCCAGAATGCGCAACCAAAGCACATTTCACACGACTCATACCTGCGGTTTAAATAAGTAATAACATTCCAGTTAACAACCAGTTTGACATGTTAACAGCCCAAGGGCTGTTAACATAATGACTGGTCATTAATGGCAGTAATGACAGATTTCAAAGGGAATATTGTGCTTGTAAATAGATGTGCTGCTAGTCAGAAGAGAGGACAGAGCAGGATAGGCTGATACATTAAGATGTCACCGTACAGCTCTGGAGGGAAAAAAGAGGGAAAAAAAAGTTCTTGCATATTTCACTTACTGTAAATGGACTTGAAATATTGGTGTAAACCTAAGTTCCTCAAATTAAGTCTTCACTTTCTAACCCAAGAGTGTATAAGCAGAAGACAGAAGCCTGCAGGGGAATTATACTCTGCATATCATTTTCACTGAGTGTGTTACTTCTAACATTGAGCCCTTTCTTTACTCAAGTCAGTTCTCATCCTCGTTAACAAAACGGAGTTCAGTCCTGCTGTGGCCACCCTAATACCCTTGGTGTCGTATGCCACTGCTGAAATCACTGGAGTGCCTTACATGAATCAGATTCCAGGGTAAAGCCTCTCATACCCAAAGCATCTTCCAAGCTCACTACCTCATTAAGTATTCCTTCCATCCCCTCAATCTCTCCCAACCCAGAGAAAAAGGTCTTAATATAGTATAATTAACTAATTTTACCAAAGGAGAGAGCTAAAGCAAAGCAAGTTTTGAAGTTCTGAAGATACAGAGTATTTATAAGAAGCTCAAAGTGGGTACCTCAGGGCTCAACTGCAGCAGAAGTGCACGCATCAGGGCAGAGGGAGGGTTTAGTTTTTTTGGCACGCATCTCTAAATGAAAGATACTGAAAGTATTTTTGCAAGCAGGCAAAGACACAATCACACAGTTTATGAATTTAAACACGAGTGCTAAAGCGCCCAAACTGGCTACATTATTGCTTGTAGCATCTGTAGAATGGCTCTCTTATTGAAAGGCATAATGAACACTGAGAGACAAGTTAATAAGCAATTTTACTCTTTATAGTATCGTTCAAGCCCCATATCCTCTAGAGGGCACCACATAAATTAATAGGAAGCCAGAAGTGTTTTATACGTAGCAAAGATTCCCTTTATGGTTTAAAAGAAAAAACAATAGTATGAAACCATAATCAAACCCTAATCTGATCATTAGTACAATTCAATTTGTTCTTTAAATTCATATCAAGTGGGTTGCTCAATATGAAAGCTTATTTGACTACAAAGCCAGAGAAAATTTAACTAGTTTCTACATTAGCATTAAAAACATCACTTTTGTAGGTTCACTGCATAACTAAGTAGATAAGATGCAATGAGGCAAATGACTATCTGCAATTACCTTAAGTGCATCAGTTCAAAGTTTAGTGTAAATACCTAGTTTAAATCTATGCACTCACAAGTATCACTAAAAAAAACCCACCTTGTGACAAAATAGCTTCATTAAGACTTGATAAATCCAGAGACTAAAACCAGAGACAGAAACATCTTAAAAGCGATTATAGGGTTTCTCATGTACCCTGGTTTCACTGGTGCAAAAGTAAAAGGTGCTGTATATGAAGAAATGACTGAAACACCAGTGTTGAATGTGGTCATGACAGATTAAAAAATAGTCTCCTTTCTTTGAATTGCTTAGTATGAATTTTAGCAATCTATTAGCAAAATATTTACTCCTGCTAAACCTTCAAAGACCAGACAGCAACAGTGTGTGTATGTGCATCAGTGCTGGGGAAACGCTTCGCTCATATCTCTACTACTAGTTCACTTTTGGTTTTGATTTTAAACATTTGATTTTAAAACATTAAATCTGCTGCACTAGCACTTGGGAGATTGAGTAAGTTCAAAGTCTCCAGCAAATTTGGAACTCAGGTAAAACAGCCAGAGCAGAGTTTTCTCCCTCCTGCAGGCATTTGTTGTATAAGGATTCTAAAAATAGGTTTTAAAAATTGGGATGCTACTTCCTCCCTGCCCCAGAAGCTGTTCCAACCCCTCTCTATACTCATTCACTTTAAGATCACAAGTGACCCAGGTTCACATACAATGACTCCATTCTGTTTCAACAGTTTTCAAAAGTGAGGTTTTGTTACCTACTACTTTGGCAGCTTTAACACAACGGCTTTAAGATGTAGACTCTATGCTAAATTCCCAGCACTCTTTCATGGGTTCAGTTTAGAGCTTTAAGAGGCAGCAGAGTACTTCTACCACTATGCAGTCAAAGCCTGTGTCTGAAAAACCTGTTCTGCCTTGAAGCCCCACCTCAACAAATACACAGCATGGGTTGAAGGTTTTTGTTCCACTCGAGAAAAAAAGGGGTTGCTATGTGGACAGCCAGAGCACCAACAGTTAATGCTTTAGTCTTGATTCCTGTTCCAGCCTACCCACACTGTACAACTTGAGAACTGATTGGTGTGTGGCAACCTCATATTTGGTACCTGTACTTAAGATTAACATGTAAGTTAACACATTCAGAAAGAATTTTAATTTTTCCCCAATGTATTACTGACTTCAATGTCCCTTTAAAAGGAAAAGGTTTCACTAAAGGGGCAGTGGAAATATTCCCAGAAGTTCACCTTAGCCTGGAGCAGCTAGTCTCATTAGTCCCCCTCTACAGGGAATGGAGGAGAGGCACTACTATAGGAAATAGGTGCTCAAAATCACCCCAGAGGAGCCTTTTCTCTCTATTTACTATTGAGAGCCCAGGGAGACTAAACTTGCTGATTAAACTTAGCTCTTGTAAAGTAGCCCTATTTACTGACATACAATCTGCAGATAAACTGCTCATCAGTACTTTGCTACGAGTTATTCCTCAAATACTTTTGAGGACGTAGATCCACAAGCAAACAAGAAGATAGAACATCAGGTGACATTTTGCTGTCTCTAACAAATGTTAGCTGGCAACAGGTTAGCCAGCATCCTAGCCAGAACACCAAGTTAAATCAGGAACAGCGTAGTTGGAACTTGCTTACTAGACACATGATTTTTAAACATGAGGAAGATAGTTGGTCATTTTGGTTCAGCTGCTGAATTGCAACATTCATACAAGCCTGAGTGCCCCAAATGAAACCCCTTTGTAAACTAAGAGGACAAAAGCAAGTAAGTGAAGATGGGTGAAACGCTCCTCACTCACAGAGTTCAAACCCTGCACTGAAGCTGAGTGAAAACCATGCATGCAGTTTCAGGCTGATACACCTGGCCACTACTGTGCTGCCAGGAGAACAAGGGGGAGAAGGAGACCACCATCTCCCCAGGACCATGGTGCTGTGGAAATCATGGAGGGATGTACTCTCTTCTGCCTGCGAGAACAGGACACAAGTGTTGGCATCAGAAATCTAGCAGCTCCCCGCACAACCTGGTTACGTGTGCTTTCTGATTCAGATTTTAATTTTATCTCTGTGTTTCAATATTTGTTTCCTCATCCTCCACATATACTCAGCCTTGCAGCCCTTGAGTACTGCTTATGCAATAGCAGCTACATAGGACGGACTGAATGGATTTGCCCAGTTTGTCAGTGAATGGAAGAAGGACGTGACCTACCTCAGATAGTCTCTGCGACAAAGGATTAGGTTGGCTTTGGTGTACAAGGTAGAGCCCACCTCCCCCAGGCGACAGTCACAGCAGGCACATTTCAGGCAGTCTTCATGCCAATATTTGTCCAGGGCCTTTAGAAGATATCGGTCTTTAATCTTACGGTTGCAGCCAGCACAACCTTTCGGCTTGGTGTCTGGCTGGACTGAGAGCATTTGTATACCTGAAATACAATAAGACAAGAGAAGAGTGAAAATAGATATTCTCTCTGCCCTTTTCTTCCTCCATCTCCCTGCTCCCCCTACACCCAGTTCATTTAAAAGGCAATGGCATAGATAGGATAAAATAACGTAGATAGTCCACAGCAAGCTGAAAACAATGCTAAGATAAATTTGAGAGCAGAAACTTCCACTGCTCTAAGTTCCACAGCTTCTCTTTAGCTCCTGATTTACCTGTTCTCTTTGCTGAAAAGAAATAAGATTAATAAAATAAATATTAAAAAAGTTCAGTTGAAAAGTCATCTGCTTTCAGCCAAAGTTTTCAATATTTAGCAACACAAAATTTAAATAAACAGCACATCTATGATGGCAAACACAGCTAAATCCATATATTTGGAATTATTTGCATTATCTTTATAAATATAAAAACACTCCAGATTCTAAAGAACAAAATACTGAAGCATTTACAGGCATGGGGACAGAGTTTCAGGGAGGTTTGACATAGAAATTTTATGCTGGTGAGGTGGTGGTGGTGTTTTGTTCTTTAAAAGTTTAAGTTTGCATTAGAATCATTAACAAAGTGGTGGGACACTTCAGTAGCAGCATTGCAGTGACAACTTGCAATGTAAAGACCTTCTGAAAAGTCTGATTTTAAATAATCTGCACAAAGTCAGAGAGTTTCTTGTTCTTGTTTGTCAAGGAAAAAAATTGAAAATAATAATAATTTAAAAACCAACAAAACAAACTTCAAACAAATGAATGAACAAAAATCCAAAAAACCAAAGACAGAAACCCCCAACAAGCACACAAAAAACCCAAAAAAACCCACCCACAAAACCAAACCAAACAAAAAAAAATGCTGTCCAACTTTCCAATCCCAACTTTAAGCAACAGCTGGTTCAGGACGGGGAGTACAGTAGTGTCCATTAAGTATGTACACACCTTTTGATGGAATAGCAGGGAGCATTTAAAAAACAATTCAAACACCTGAAACACTGTTTAACAGACAGAACCGGTAAAAGTAGAATACAGTTGAGTGATGTTACTCAGAGCAACACAGCCAGCTTGCAGGGATCTATTCAAAAATCAATTGCCCTCAGTTTTACAGCAAATGGGGAGAGGTCACTGCCCCAAAGTGCTTACAGACGGGTCTCTCCTGCTTAGTCGAAGGAACTGCCATCCCATTGCGCTCAGACCAGTTATCTGAAAGCTACTTAGAATAAACAAAATTATAGCCCAGTGGATATTTTACTGGACAGGCACCTGAAAGAAGGAAAGAACTGATATGCTGTTTGACTGTTATCTCACTGTTTTAAAGCCAGAGATGTAACTTAAAAAAGAATATATCTGAATATTACCATCAGGATTTGGCAAGACTGGGGAACAAATGCTGTGGCCAACAAGCAAATCCTACTCCAACATTCAGGGTATGGAACCCTGTTATTATGCAGAGACTGGGAAAGGCTGTAAAGTCTCATAACAAAGAAAAGTAAATTAAAGAGCTCCTCATCAAGAACGCTCTACTACCTACTGTTGAGAAAGCTTTACAGTCCCAGCTTCTATCAACAGATCTTGCCTGATGCTGTAACACCCCCCTACCAACAAGCAGGCTCGGGGAGCTAGAACACAAACAAGTTGGCGTTTGGGTTTTGGTTTGATTAGTTTGTTTTGTTTTGTGTGTTTGCTTTTTTAAAAGCTCTCCTAGGTAAAGCATGAAAGCCAGTGCAACCTTTGTAGCAATGGCAGAGTATGCCTTTATGGATATTAATGCTACACAGACAAGAGGCTAAATGCTACATCAGGTGAGATGTCCCAGGGATCTCTACGCAGGTGTGAGCAGAACACATTAAATCCACATGGACCACAGTGACTCTAGAGCCAGTCAAGTGACTTTCCAGTGTTCCCAAGCTGAACTCCTAAGTTCCACCTGCAAAGCTGATCACTGAATTAGAAATCGTAAGTCTTGCTGCGACATGTGAGCACAACGGCCTTGCTCCCCTCTTTGCAATACAGTCTATTACACATCTTGGAGTGATACATTTATCTGTTGCATTCTCTGTTCAGTTCTGCGAGTGGGCACCCCGAAGTACCACGGCACTACTGCCACATAATGTCTAAAGCTCCTGACAAAAGTGTAAGGGCTGTATTCTTCTAGCAAAAAGCATAAAAATGGTCATTTCTGCCTTCCCAGTACCCCCAATCGATGATGCTCTCATCGGTCCTACACCACTTGAAGACTCCTACAATCTGTTTCTCGTTCACAAGGGGAAGGATGAGATCCAGTGACTTGAACAGGGCTCCACAGTAAGTCTGTGGCAAATCTGGGTATGAATACACACATCTCCTCTTGAGAGAAAGCATCACAAGACAAAGGCTGATCTTTTACTGTATTTTCAGTTGACAGCTGACTTCCCTTACTCCAGGGTACATACACGAAGCAGCAAAATAACTTGACTAGAAATAAAAAACCAAAAGCAGTGAAAACATCAGATTTTTGGTAAGAAACCTACCTGTAAAGGGAAGTCCTACTGAAACTCTAAATATCATCACTTGGTCAAAAAGCCTTAATCTGTAGTGTTGTTTATACAGTAGAGTATAAATATCCTCTAGACACCAACAACAGGCTTATCCCCAGCCCCTCTCTTTGGCCATGTAGAGGACAAATGCATAAAATTGGCCACAATTCATATAAACTCCTTGGAACTCTGTTAAAAAAGTTCAGAAGCATGAAGGGCTTTTCTAGGACTTTAATCTTTAGCTCGAGGGAAACCAGAATAAACTAGGAGCTAACACAGTTAAAGGCTTTAACAAAAAAAATCTTAATGTAAAAATTTTGTCGCCTGATAAGGAAGCGGGTTAGAGTGGAGGCTGACAGTCCCTGATCCAGGCTCATCCACTGTCCTGTACTGTCTGAAGGGAAAAAGATGCCACAGAAGCACAGCCAAACAAATGAATATCTGAGCAGAATTCAGTAATCAAGCTTGATAATTCCCAAGGTATATGCTGCAAACATGAGGTTATTGCATTATAAATAAAACTACAGCTTGCACAGCTTTTGAGATATTTACTCCATGAGGAAAGTCAGAGCCCTGTCATTCACATCGGTTAGCCTAAACCTTTCTTGTAGAGATAAGTGAAAAGGGGCAGACACCCCAAGAAAGTAGTGTTTGCAGCCCTGCATGTCTATTTTCCCAAGGCAGAGAGAGAAGGTGGTGCTGACATCCCACTGGCAGCATCTTCAGATTAGGGATTCAATCTGCAGCAGTTTTTGGAGAGAGGAAAAGCTTTTCTTCCCTGATAGATCCGATTTTTTGCACTTTACTTGCAATGAAGCTGCTTCTATTTTAATGAAAGTTAAAAAAAATAAATCCCTGAACAACTGTTTAATCATAAAAAAGTTACTCTTTTCTTGAAGTGTAGAAAGGTTCTAAACAAAACAAAGTCAAGGAGTGTTTGACATATCTCCAAATTTGGAGACGTCCTTTTCTTCACACGGCCTGTTTAAATCACTTAATTTTGACAACTGAGAATTTTATGACTTTTTTTTCTGTATTGTATGAGCACCTTAATGCAGATCTCCTCACAGACAATCTCTCTTCCCTTTAACATTCCTGTAAGATCTCCAATGCAGTTGCACTTTTTGGATATGCACTCGTGTATTTTTAGCTCTCTCTCTTAATTTGGCAGTAAGAATACCTGCAGCTTACTGTCAGCCAGCTTTTCACAGGCTGCAGCTTAAGTACTCATTTATGTCTTAGGAAAGACCCTTTCAGAGGCTGACAGCATCCACAAAACCACCTCAACTGCTCACTGCTGAAAGATCAGGTAGTAGTACCCAGCACTGCTGCCTGCCTGCCTGCCCTCCTCCCTCCTCCCCCAGGAAAGCACAGCTTATGGAGCACTTTCAAAACATCATACAATTCCCTAAGTGCTACACCCTGGCTGTAAAAAAAAGAGAAAGAAAATCAAACCCAGCTTTGCCTTCAGTTCTGCAGAGTCCTACCAATGCTCTGCATCACAGAGCAGATCTGTTCTCAGAACTGAGAAATTTCAGCGCCTAGTCTGTCACTGTCAAACAAACCCTTTTTATTTCACCCCAATATGCTTTCAAGGGCTTCCTCTATCCTTGCCTCCATTCCCTCCCTTCCTCCACCCCCAGTCCCCAAGATACTGCACATAAACTGCAGAGCTGTGTCAGGAATAAGACTTGTTCATCACCATCCACCACCTTTAGGATTTTTGAAGGGAGAACTTAACAATCTGATTTCTTTCAATCTCCCCACATGAGTCTGATGCAACTGACTCCCATCCCTGTTTATTGTCATTATCATGTGATGAAACACTGCCAACTGATTTGTAAGCATGATTTTATAATAAAGAGGAAAGGTTTCTGGAAAAAGCTAAATTAGGCTCCCGGAGGAAGGCAGACAACCAAAAATCCATTTCACTCAAATCGTCACCCTTCTTAAAAATCAAAGGGAATGAAGATTTGACATAGCGTACTGTATTTTGTTAGTGATTTAGGAGCATCTGTAAGCAGGATTAGTCCCTGGCAGTGCCGAGTGTGGCACAAGACACACAGAACTCAGTTTCTGGTTTGTGGTACAGACAGTCATTCAGAGGAAGAGTTAGATATCGTTATGCACTGGATCACTTACAAACTTTTAAAGACCACTCTCCCCCCTTTTTTCAGAGGCATGCACACAGTTCTACCAAGGACAGGAGCACATACAGCAAGAAAGGGAAAACTTGCCTCTACTGAGGAAAAAATAAAATCAGTTTGCAGCAAATTAAGTATTGGTGCATCAGTCTTTAAAAGACAACAAACTGACAGAAAACATGCAGTCAACAAGAGAGTTAGAAGTCTAGTAGAAGATAAAAAGAATACTTTTCCAATGCTTTCCCACTTTGTATCTTCATTCTATAAGCATTCAGAGCTCCAATAATTTAGGACAATACACATAGGGACTTAAGAGAAAAAAAAGTGAAGGTTTCAGAAGCTAAGAAACATTTCAGAACTCGCATGTAGCACATCAGGAGTCGTAACTAGTTTAAGATTGGCATGTAAATTGTTCTGTGGAAAATTCTTATTGCCTCCGAGACCCTGCTATTCTGAGTTATTTGACAGTTTAAGGGAAATCATAATTAAAAAAAGAGACATAAATAATAGCCTGTGCAGTGTGGTGCACAGAAATAAGTGGAACCATTTCATTTAAACTCTGGTGAGCTTTTAATTGCCTGGATTGCATTGTGAACCAGCCTAACGGTTGATTGCCTCCATTATGCTCTCTTGTTCTGTGCCATTCATCCGCACAGTCTCAGCTTCTGTAGTTAACACAACAAAGTAACCGCAACTCCATAACACTCCGGGTTTTTTTAAAAAAAATGAAAGTAAGAATTTTAGTTCTCTGAATATAGTCTCTTCTGTATACTTTTGAGTTAATTTTCCATGGTATATAACTAAACTTCACCTTCTGCCCCTTTTTCCACAGAGGAATCTGCTTTTTGCTTGTTGGGTTTTGGGTTTTTTTTTTTCAATAAAGGACGTGGGTTGGGAAGGGAGAGATGGAAAAAAATAGAAAGATAAGAGGTTAGGCAAAAAATAAAAATGGGAATGCAGTCCCACAGCTGGGAGCAGTGATACAGATTAAAAGAATTTGGCCAACATGGATAGTCGATTGCCAAGAGACACCAAACAAAAGATTTCTCTTCTTCTTTCCCCTACTCTTTTTGAAAGCTAGATTGGGCCTAAAAGCTTGTTTCTCTCTGTTCACTGGCCCAGAGCATCCCTGCAGGCTGTAGCCCCCTAAGGGACAACACAGCAAATAGATGTACCCAGATCTCAGGGACCGGAGCTGCTTAGCTATGTTCCTACCTCTGGCGTGACCCCACCATCTCTCTCCCCCAGCACTCCCCCACCCTCTCCCCCTCCTTTTTTTAGAGCAGTGGTGCTGGGAACCAATTTGATTCCCTTTTTCTCCAATGCAGCTGCAAGGCTCAGAGATACTGACATTTTTCCACTCTTATCAGTTTAATTACAGTTACCATGGCAGCAAAGTGCTAGTGCTTGGCAAAGGCCAACAAGAGATTTGCAAGACTGAGTTCAATTTTGATGCAGCTCACATGCAAAATAAAAAAATAAATAAGAAACATACACTCTACAACAAAGAATCCCTTTTCGGAGTTAGGCGCTCAAGCCCTTTATGCCAATTCCTTTCCGAGCATCACAAGGACGGG
>WBMV01000513.1:520215-522194 GCA_013396655.1 Campylorhamphus procurvoides | reverse complement strand
CCTCTCCCCCCTCTCCCCTCCCAACTCCCCCTTTCTCTCTCTCCCTCTCGCTTTCTCTCTCGTTCTGCAGCTCGCTCAAGTACAGCCGCCCTCGGAAAGTGCAAAGCAGCCAGGAGACAGATTGGGCTTTGTTGGTAATTTCCCATGGTGAAAATTTACAAGCCTGCAAGTGCAGTCAGCAAAACCACATGCATATGCTAGACACAAACACCAGGGACACACACACACGCACACACAAGTGACCTCTACTGAAGCGGCTCAGGATCACCTTCCCACAGAGTGCTCCAGAAACAGACCCGGGGAAAGAGGGGAACGTCGCGCCCCCCACCCGCCATCACTCCTCCCCAAATACTTTGCTTAAACAAAACCATAAGTTGCCCACGCAAAAAAAAAAAAAAAAAAAAGGCAAGATACGTATCTCTCTATTAATGAGTAATGAGAAAAATCCCTGAAGGTGAAAACTTTTCCCCTCTCCGTGCTGGATCTGAGCTACTCAGAAAGCAGTCGAAACTCCGGTGTGAAAGTTTCTCGCCCCTCGGCGCGGTCCCCAGCCCGGCCACCCCCGGGCCCCGCTTGCCACATGCCACCCCCATCACTGCCCTGTTGACTTCAGATGAATGCTGAAGGAAGTCAAGCAGTTTCCCCCCCTACAGCATCCCTGTACCAGGAGCTGAAGACAGATCCTTATCCTCTACCTAAGTGTTGGAGGGGGAAAAATAGGAGTCACTGGGATGTTAGAGGTGTTGAACACCCTTGACCAAGAGACTGACAGACATGCAAACACACACGACTTTGATATTCAGTCACTCACAGATGATTGTTTCTTCGTGTTTTATAATAAAGATGTTGAGCCTAGCCTACTGTAAATAAAGTTAAAAAAATCCAAAGCATCTTTCCTCTAAGAGCCATCTGCAGTTGGAGAAAGACCAGATTAAGAATTTGTGAATACAGTTTTCAGACTTCAAAGTGAATATCTGTTGTCTGCTATTAGAAGCACCACACTAGATTTTCACAAAGCTTTGAAAGATGTCAGCTTACAATATACCCTAAATTTGAATGACACTCATATTATAGAAGTCTTTCAAGACCCAAGAAAGATTTAAAAGCATTGAAGTGCTCTGCCATCTACACCCCTCCCTCATATAATCCAGCAGCTCTAATAAAAATCAAAGCAACCTCAGAAATGCATATGTTTAGGACAGGTTCCCCCTCTCCACCAAGTAAGCTTCTCCCTTTTTTTTTTTTTTTTAATACATAGCTATATATAAAGCTTCCCGGAATGAGCATACTATGCAATGAACAATTCCTGAATCTTTTGCCCCCTCTCCCTCTAAGTAGTAACAAAACTCAGCCACAACCGACCTGAGCAAGAACCCGAAAAGCACAATCAGAGGCAGCAGGCTAAGAGAGGCCCTTTCTGCTGATTTGATCTGCACATAGAGAAAAGCCAAACTTGACAGAAACCTGCTCCTCTCCTGCACGCACCCGTATGCTCAGAAGAGCCTCACTTCTCTCTGTTTATAGACTACCTCTGCCACAACCACTCTGGAAATACAGCAGTGTGAGTGTGTGTGTGCCTCTCTCCACCAATGCACTCGGAGAAGAAAAGAGGGAGGGAGAAGTTATGTGTGGGGAAAGGGAGAAATAAAATCAAAACAAATGGTACAGCTAATGAGGACAATTAAATTAATTATGTTCAAGGAGATGAGATTTTTTTTCCCTCCAACTGTATGATCTGTTACCCCTCGCTGGCAACTGCTGCTCTGTAATTCATGGCAACTGATTAGTGCATCTATGCAAATCTTTGTTTAAATCATTCAACTAATTAAATGATGGGATTATTCCTCTGCCTACGGTGACATCATTCGCAGTAATTAGTACTCTATTTGGACTGTGGCAATAAGATACCCGATGTCAACACCAACCTGCAAAGACATTAACCACTTTGTCACTTTGTGTGTGTGTATGTGTGTGCATGT
>WBMV01000513.1:472715-515215 GCA_013396655.1 Campylorhamphus procurvoides | reverse complement strand
CACTCTTTGAAAAAGAAAACAAAAGGACATCCATAAATAAAAAGTGATCACTTATGTTCAAACCCTCCCTGTCAAATCCTAAACAGGAGATACCATGTGTAAGGCGAAAAAGGCAGACAAGTAGGAAACTTAAAATGCAGTGTGGCTTATTGTCTCTATGGAAGCAACTCAGGACAGAGTTTGCCAAAGTACTTCAGAGGTTTAGGAATTAATCCTATTTTCAAAGGTCAGTTAAGAAATAATGGGTCTGTCCATCCACTTGCAATGAAATCTAGGCTCTGGAGGTCAACAGGAATACACAGAGAATGTGGAGTTACAAAGCTCTGTAAGTCTCCACGGGATCCGGGTCTAGTTGTCCCTTTTTTCCAAAGTTTGGCTTACTTTTACAGAAGGCCCTTTCCAACTTTCATTTCTTTTTAAATGCTGAAGTAATGGGTTCACAGCTTTAGTATCCACATCACCTGTAACTGCATCTCACCTTGCCAGCAAACATTACAAATTTCTGCCTTTTGTTTCCATCCAGGTCTTTCTGAACCCTACCAGTAAGTGGAGCTCTCAGCTCTGAACTAAGTGGACAACGAATCCTTTCCCTTCAGTAGTTTCAGGATCTTTCCTGTGCAGGATCAAGACTGGTATTTGCAAGTTTCACGGACTCCTTATCTGAGAAATTTTAGCTACTACTGCCCTGTCTCAGAGTTTTCCCAGCAAATGAGGGTTGGCACACAGAAGGCACCACTGGAACACAGTTAGCAAAATGTAGGACTCTGATAGACAGAAAGGGTATTTGAAGAATTCCTTGGTGCCTAAGGTGTTGCAGTTTGGGAAGCCACATCTACAGGAGGCAGAGCACAGAGTCCTTTGAGGACTTGGTAGGAGGACAGAAAGTCACACCTCCACTTGCTCCCTCTGCAGAAAGGAAACTGTGTGGGATTACTCAACTGTAGAGACAAATGGGGGCCAAACATAAGGATTATGTATGAAAGTCACTTATAGGAAATATCCTTCAAGGGGACTGTCTTGGCACCATCTTTAGGCATATAATGCCACCTACTGAATAGCCACTAGAGCAGCCTGGAGCTCCCAAGCTTTTCCCAGGGGATTCACAGTTATGTACTGATCCAAGCCTGACCCTGTCTAACCAAGAAGTTATGAGAAGATCAGAGCCCTAGAAACGGGGATGGCTCTAGGCTATTTGCCAAAAATTAGCTATATTTATTGATTCATTTATGAAAATTACCATTTTTGTGGGCATCTGGTACCCTAGTAGAGAAATAGCTATGCCTAATTTTCATCTTATTGTAGGGGGAGTCCCTATGACAAGTGCTTTGAAATGTATCCTGTCCATCACCATGCATGATTTCTCTCATGTTGGACTAGCACACTTCATGAAGAGTCAACAAGACTCTCAGGTAAGAGAGTATGAAGAGTAACAGAGTAAAGAGATCAGAATTAGAAAATCCCAAGTTAACAGTTAATAAGAAATGGGATTTTTGCACAAGAGCAATGTAAAAGTGTGCTGTCCACAGAACACACAGATAGTTCTTAAGTAAGAATATACACTGTTAGTACAACCATGGAACAAGGTCTCATTCAGTTATGAAACATCCAATTTCTTCAGTTTTAGGCCTTATGTAAGATAGTACCTTCAAACTCCAGTATTAGTACAAAACCATGTTTTGTTTCCTTCTTCCCTGTGGTGTGCTTACCTAAGTATGCAAGTCATTCACAAAGAAAGATCAATTCAGTACTTCAAAATCCTTGTGAGAGAAAGGGATTCATCCCATCTCAGAAAGAGAGAGCTAAACCACTGACACTGCAGCTTTCAACAGGGCCTATCCACTTTGGGCAGCTAATATTTCACAATTCCTTTTTTAAACTCTTGGTATCTCATAGTTCTTTATGTGCTGAAAGCATAGTTCCTATTCATTTCAGGTGGGAGTATTTGGCACCTTTGCCAACCTGACCCCAGGTGCCTTGCATCAGGAATTCACAAACAAAGAGCACACAGTTAGTAACTGTAAAAAGGAATAAAAGAGATAGAATCCTCTTTAAGTATAAAAATAGCATACTTTGACCAGAAAACTATTCTTGTTTTTCTTTCTGTGATACCTTGCATTAATTGCTTTACATGTCTTGTAAAGTGTAATGTATAGATCCTACAGAATGCTAGCTTTTTGCACCATACACTTAAAGTTTTTTCCCAAGGTAGTTTCTCTCATGCAGTAAATTAGACAAGTGATTGTATTATTAAAGGCTAAAAGCAGAATCATGATTTGTATTCATAAGGGAAGTAAATTGAAGTTGTATGTAAATGCAATAATACTGGTATTTCCTGTGTGGAATACCAGTATACTTGGCTTTTCATCACAAACATTTTTAATGTAGTTCCTCAACTGGGAAAAAAAAAAAGATAAAATTAAAAATCTAAACTAGTGAGTCATACGAACTTTAAGATTATTTAAAGCACCAAATCTCTGGACCATAGAGCAGAACAGCATTGGTGCCTCTGGCAGAGACGCAGCTAGCAACGTGATGCCCACTTTCCTGACTTTTTGGAAACGAAGTGGGACTTCTAAATTTTGTTTTTACCCTTGTCTTCCTTATATTTTGTCTTACATAGCACTTTTCTGCTCCTCTGACTACTGTCTTCCTCTGCCTTAGCTCACCTAGCTGTCTCCTGGTGCTGAACTGCCATTTTACTTTCATATCCCGCAGCTCTTTTCTCCCTTTTGTTTCATTTTCTCCCCCGAAACACTGAGCTAAAGGGCACAGAAGAGCTTTGAAGCCCCTCTTCTAAGAGCTTCCGGGGTGCCTAGGTGGGGACAGGTGAGAGTTTGCTCTCAGGCCATGGGCATGGCCACAGGGCAGCCCGGGCAGACAGGAGGAGGAAGAACAGGGAAAGGATTAGAGCATTTAAGTGGCAGCTGAATCTTGGGAAAATATAAAAGTTAAGCTCTGAAGTCTCTACTGATGCATATGAACCAGAATCCCTGGGAGGCTCTTAACTTTGCCAAATTTGGGCAGCTTTTCACAGGGATATAAGAACTCTTATCCCTAGCATGAAGGTGATTTTTTTATGTGACCTTTTACATTCCACTCAAAAGAAGAAGACAGTAGAGATTCGCAGTCAGGATTTTTTATTTCTTTTTTTTAAACAATGGACAAAACAACATGTTTTTCTCCTAGTTCTTTGTTCTCAGAAATAGCTAAGCAGTTTTAACTGAAACTCAGAAAACAAAAGGCGAGGAAGGGGAGCCTGAGGCAGACTTCTGCTGTAGAAAATTTCAGTGCAGATTCTGAGAGTCTGGCAAAACTAGAAACAACTGAAAACAGAAGTTTAAAATAGAGTGCATTAGGTGCCTTTAAATTATAGACATGCAGAAACTGATGTAGTGCTGTGACTGTTCCATTGTTCCCAGCTCTGAATTGGTGATCTCATAGAAGTGTCTTGACTTCTAGATCTGCTGCATTTATAGTTATTTTTTTTCAAAAGTCAGTCTGCTAACTAAGGCACTTAGACATTACTTTGTGTGTCAATTTTAAACACAAAATATTAAAAAAAAATAAATGTTGCTGTGCACATTTAGGTAAGGGCCTAAGATGGGGAACAGTCTTTCTGGGGAACCTCCACCACCACCACCACCACCACATTTAGCAATCCTGTAGATATTTGCAAGACCTCCAGTCTGCTACTGCTTACACCTTGGAGTGACATGAGAGGGTTTTTTGTTTTTTGCTTACCATCAGAGTCCATTTTTCTGGGCAGGGGAGTGGGACAGGGCACTCCACTGGGTCTGTGCCCCTGCCACTGAATTTCAGAGGGTTTGTCTCCATTCAGACTTCTGAAGGTCTACAGCTCTGGCTCACGTGGCATGATATATCATAAAAATCTTCAGCAACCTGGAGTTCACTGTCAGTCACATGTGAAGTTTGTGAAGCTTCTCTGGAATTTTAAATGCCTTTTGCTCAGGAACAAACGGGACAGGTAAAACTGTGGAGTGATAATCAGAATAAGGTCACCGTATAAAGATCGTCTTGGAACATGAAATTTTAAGGAGAGCCTGTACGTGTTTGTTTGAACAAGAGCTTCAGAGTAAGAGGTGGACAAAGTGTGGATTAAGACCTACATAAGGAAAAGGCTGTAATTCTAATATTAATTAGTTTCTGCATAATTAAATATTTCTCATTTTGAGCAGTGGCTGTGAGCTCCCTCTGTCCTTGGCAAAGTTTGAATTCTAATTTTATGGATTTGACTCTTCCCTGGTGCACTGCAAGTACAAGTATATATTGAGCTACTAAGCTGATTCTTTTTTTAAAACTTTTCTTAATGTAAATAGTGCTCTGAAAGCGAGGCTAGTTACTTTGCTTATTGCAGTATGTTGGACGATGATTAGAGAAACCATGCTTTTCATCACTAAAATATTTGAGAGCAGAGTTGAAAACACTAGGAAACGTCCACCTTTCTTAGACTTTGATGTTTGGCATCTTGGCAGTCTGATACTAGTTTTTTGACTTTTGTTAATAGCAAAATTGGATTATTTCCAGAAGTTTATTAAAGGTGATACATTTTCAATGGTCTAGACTTTGGTAGGCAACCTTAGATTATGTTCTGACTATGAAAGATGGATTTTGTATGTCAACTATGCCACACCTAGGTCCAAAATATGTGTAGCCATGTTACTTTGTTGAATCTAAGGTAGACTGACCTGTAATATTGTAATCCAAGCTTTGCACATGGTTTTGTTTGCTGTCATACACAAATCAGTTAGCATGAGTGGCACAAAGTCCAGTGACACACAGATCTTTCTCCCCATTTTTTCACGTGATATTGGCAAGTGTTTGAGACAAAAGCATGGAAGGCAACAAAGTAGTGAAGGTTCAGCCCAGGAAAGAGTGACAGTGGTGAGAGTAAGCTGAGAGGAAAAACCAAACCAGTTCTCAACACAGAAGGCATGTTGAGAAACAAGCCAGAATCAGAGGGTCTAAGTTGGGGACTTGGACTTGTTTTAGTCTGGACATCACAAAATGGAGAGATCATTAAATATGCTTCTTACAGGACAGGTATTTGAACATTGTACCCACTTCCTGGGATCCTAAGAACACTGGAAAAATCTGACCCAGTGCCCATCTGCGGCCAAAAGATGTTCCTCAGTCTTTCATAGCTAAGAGATGGTTGTCTAAGAACTATGTGCACCTTTCCACTTTGAGGTTTGGATGTATGCCAAATGTGTATGACCTACACCTTAAAATGATGCAGACACTGATTCCAGTGCAGACCGTGACTACTTGTCTGTAGGATGTTATACCTCTTCTCTTTGCTGTTCAAAACGGAGAGAAAGTTATTGAAAATTATCTCAGCTGGTCCTTTTAACAGGCTATTTTTTAGGTATCTGTGTATTACCATACATATCAGCTGCAGAGATGCATAAATGATCGAGCTTCTCACTTAATAGAAAGGAAACGGTGATAGGGGGTTTCCATGAAGATTCTTTGATTTCAGAATTTATTCTCCCTGAGGTCCAAAATAGCCCAAATTTAACTTTCAGAACATGCTGCAGAGCTATTTTTTGCTGAGCTTTTGCTGAGGGTTGAAGAGCATGAAGCAAGCTGGGAATTTTTTTTGTGATTCTGAGTTGATTTGATTTATGTGGGCAGGGAGTTATTTGGACTGAGCAAGTAATTTTGTTTGTTATGAATATTTTTAATTAGTTATAAGCCCTCAAAACTTCGGGATAAAGACATTTTCTTTATACTTGGGAGAAAAATGAATGAAGTAGATTACACATTTAAGCCTTTTTTGTAGTGATTTACTCTTCCTTGTAATTGTGTGTAGGGAACAGATTATCTTTTATTTTATGATTCAGTTTTCCTTTAAGTGCTTCTTCCCCTTTGCTGCCACATCAGAGAGAATCTGTTGAATTTAATTGGGCTCTCCTTAGGCTCGCGATCTCACTTGCCAGGTCAATTTTATGAAATTCTCTTACCTTTTTGGAAACATGAAATGATTTGTGGCTTTGCCTGAAACATTTCTGATCAGCCCTTCCAAATTCTGAGGGCTAGTCCTTGGCACAGCAGCCTTGTAGTGCTTAAGAGACCCATCCCTTGGCAGGGAAGCTGGAAAGATGGAAAGCTTGTATCCTAAGAGATGCGGCGCACTGCGCGGAATGCCACATTCCCCAGATATTTCAGATTTGTGAAATACTGCTTAGTGGAAAATGATCACAAAGCGATCAGAGTTCATCCTGACACTTTTTTAAAAAAAACCAAAAAAACAGAAAAATGCACAAATTAGCAGATCATGATGCTGCCCATCCACCTCTTTTTGCCTATGTGAGACTGTTGCCTCCCAAGCATAATTCAACACTGTTTAGATTAGTGAATAGATGATACATCTGTCACGAATAAGTCTCATTGTCTCTTCCCCTTCCTCCATACAGTTTCTTCGCTTCTGCTCATCCCACTTAAACCATTCAAATCAAAACAAATATGAAAATATTTTCCTTTAATTAGTATTTCTATTTAGCTTGCACTTCTTTCCCCTTTCAGTTGTCAGTAATGTGCATAAAGATGAAAACAGAATATAATATAATACTTGGTCTCATATGCTGGCTTGTGCGATAGAGACTTTGCTCGAAATGACTAACAACAGTCTGGTGAAGTGGGTGTACGTAGCACCCAGACTATAGGTGCTCATTTTCATGTTTGTCCATGTGGGTGGGCTTTCTGGAAGCAGCTAAAAGACTTAAGAACTATGGAATGACTTAGGAACTACTAATTGGGCTTTTTTTTTTTCCTTCTTCTTTCCTTATCCCGTCCCTAACACAGGCTGAATCCAAACCTCAAATTTTGGCATCCTTAAGCACTGGTAGCAGGGTGAGAAATTCAGATTGCTGCTTTGTTTGCTCAACCATTATAGGAATTTAATGTACTTTTAAATGATATCTGTATTTTGATATGTGACCTCAAACGTTTAGGGCTTCTTTTTTGATTCTACTTATTCTGTTCCTGTATTGGCTTTATTTCACCTTTGCAGACATCTGTGACTCAAATGTATAAAAACCCACAAATTGTGTTAAAAAAAAGAAAAAAGAAAAGAAGTGCAAGGCAATTAAATCAAAGAGAACTGATTTGCAGAGAATCACATAAGGAAATTTATTCGGTAAGTTGGAAAGATTTTATGAGTAAACTTCCCAAAAATGGAGCTCTTAGGCTCTGTCCTTCAGGGTGAAGTACTTGTGTTTTAGGAAGCAGTTTAAGGAAATACTGGTTTTTTGTGAGGAGGGGGGTGGTGGTGGAAGAAGAGAATATGAGAGACCACAAAAATAATGAATTTGCAGTGTGAGCTTATTCAGAAAAGAGTAATTTGCAGTTCCATCATGCTAAATTATACTGTGTGACACTGGAGAGCAGCTTCTGTTCTTTGCTGTGTACAGGTTGTATGTAAAGTAGAGGAAAGGCTTCAGAGCCTAAATTGATGGCTCTTCCTTTCCAGATCAAAACTGGCTATAGGGAATGCAGTCAGATCTTGTTCCCTGAGAACTTGGGAACTGTGGCTTTTGCTCTGTCTGGAGAGGCAGGTTGGGCCAGAGCTGAGACCAGCCAGAGCTCAAATATGTGAGTTTCAGCTACTAGAGGGTTGTTTATGTTTGTGAGGCATTTTCTTGTTGTTTTGTTTTGCTTTTTTCTCCCCTTGACCATTTCCTAAATGTCTCTGAATATTATAGAACCTGGAAATAATCCTGAGGAGACCCTATTTTGTATTATTTAGTTATCATAAAACCCCCAAAATATCAACGTGTAAATAGATATGTCATTACATTATGTAGACACCTGTAGAAAGCATGCATATGAATTCATGCATATCATGTAAAACTTAATCTGAAATTAGGGCAGACTCTGATAATGACTGAAATGTCTTTCCCCTTCCATTGAAAATAGGAACCTGATCTGACATATTTTCTTTTTGAAAAACACCAGGTCCAATTTATTTCCTGTGACGGAAGAGAAATGGAGTCCATCAAATCTATCAGAAGGAGCCCTTTTTAAGAGCACGTTTAAGTAAATGTACTTCTGGATATCCTCTGAAAGTGAAATAACAAGGGTGGAGAGAAAAAAAGGGGGGTGATGATTCTAAAAGCATCTTATTATAGTTTTAATTTAGATGGGCTTTGGTGCTAATGATTCATTAGGTTATGCCCTTTAAATGGTCTTGTCTTGAAAATGCCAACATTTTGAAGCAGACTTGAATATATTTCTCAGACATCAGATCTTGCACTTGTTCATAAGATAAGCTTGCTTTTTTGTTTTATATAATTTAAGAACATCTCGTAAATTATACACGCTGCAGAAGTTTTGCAGTTTTGCTTTCTGCCTCTGGACTGGCTGGGGGAGGTAGTAACACACTGAATTAATGTCTATGTTTCATTACTTGGAAGAATGCTGTGGTGATGAGATATCTGCAAGGCTCGAAAAGATGAATATACACAGAGGAAAGGAGGAACGACTCAGTGTAAGGAAGAGGCTTGCTCCCTTGCCTTTTCTTTCATAGAGATTTTATATTTGTTGAAGATTTTTTTCAGTATCCCTGCAGTTTGTGAGAGCTTTGGTCACAGGACACAGCTGCCCTGTGCTGAGCAGTGCACAAACCCAGAACATCTGTGGAGGTGAGCAAAGGGAAGAAAAAGGGAAAACATCTCTGCACATGGTAGTTTCATGTTGAAGCAAGAATTTTTGGGGTGCCTTGGAAAGAGCTTAAGAGAAGGAAGGTAATTGGTGTGGCTTTGTGAGTGTTTGTAAATTGTTTCAAAACTGGTGATGTGCTATGAGCAAAAGTACACATTGGCAGTCTGGAAATGTGAAAAGTGGCTTGTAAAGACTGACATTGTGACCTGATGGTGAAAGAGAAATCATGGCATAGGGGAAAACAAATATCTCATGTTTGACATGGGAGAAAGGAGGAACTAGGGAGCACAGTGAGAGAAACTACATAGATCCATCCTAAAACAGTGGACTTCAGATAAGAGACTTCACAGCAGTGTTTTGCATGAATATAAAGGGAATAAGATTGCACAAGGTCAAGGGCAGAAGGGAAGACAATTGCCATAACTGGGAAATAATTGACTTGAATGTATAGCAAATTGAGTCTTAGGTCTTTGAAGGAGTTTAAATGTGAGGGTCTAGAGTTCTAAGTCAAAGCTGACAACGAAGTTTTTGACCAGACTGATAGAACCATGGTCGTGTTCACAGTGCTTGATTTCAAAGGGAGGTGTTGAGTCTGCACGGGTGGTGATACACCCATGAGAAGGAAAGTGGCTCAGATCTTAGTCAGGAGATGAGGGATCTATAAAACAGAACTGGTGGATTCGTGAACTGATTGGGTGGCTACATTTGTTTTAAGAGGAGATTACTCATAGGGAGAGATTGCCTTCACTGGAATAAACCAAAAAAATCTAGAGTGAAAGGTCATTTGTATCTGACACTATGGGGAAAAAAACCTGACCCTGAAAAGTCAATATGTTATAAAAAAATTAAATACGGGTTTGAATCGGGCAAAATAGAACCACAGAATCATAGAATCAGCTTAGACTGCTTGCTGGAAACAGTTGCCATCATAATGGTCAGTTCACTAAATTCTGTAGCAAAGACTGTAATTTAGGATGTGATCTCTTAAACTGAACTTCAGGAGTTTGGCTGCCCAGACCCCCTGTGAAATGGAAAGCTTAAAGGGTATCAATAAAAAATGAGGCAGGGTGAAAAGTACAAAAACCACTTCCCCTTGCAACTTTTTTTTTTTTTTAAATGTATAAATCAGACACGTCAATGAACAGGAGGGATTAAAGAGAAAAGGACACATTTATTTCAGGGTACAAATTTAAAAATGCAGTGAAGTTGTGATGTTAAATGTTAGGAGGCTAAATGGGATTATTAAAAACTAAATCAAATCATACATGCAAGGTGAAATTAAAACCCATCATCAGAGAACTTAATGCAAAAGTCTTTTCTAGAAGGGTATTATTGAGAGTTGGGGGGTGAATTTGCTGCAGTGAAGAATTATTTAAATTCAACCTTTTCTTCCGTTTATTGTTTGTACTTACTCCATGTATTCATAGCTTCACACAGCTTTTATACATCTCTGTTTCAGCATAGGGATAACCTGTGAACTGATGACTGAAATTGTTTTAAAGTTATTTCTATTTCCTTATGGCATAGGAGACAGATGATTGCAAGGTTTAGAATTAAATTTGCAGTCAAAATTTCCATGATTAAAAATTCTGATTTTTCTCTATGTTAATATTTTGTGAGCATTTATCCTTAAAATGTCTTGTTAAAGTCCTTGTAGAAAGAGTTTATAAGGACTGGCTTTGCTGCCAAAGACATGCTAAGGAAATTCAAACAAAAGTTTCCAAATAGATTTATCCTTTACTTGTTCATCTTCTAACCCTTAGCATGACACTTACAAATCAGAAAGTACACATGAGTTAATGTCTTTTAGTTCTGTCTTTGGTAAAATATAATATTAGGGTTGAATGTTAGCAACTGATGGCTTTTCCTTTTAATCTCTTGATGTATATCATGCAGTCCCTTTACTTATCCTTCCCCTTTCTCTCTACTGCTTTCCTTCCTTTGTACCCCCAAGCCTTTTCTTCCCCCTATTCAGTCTTGTCCTTATTTTCAGTGTTACCTTAGCACTGATTGAGTATAGATTCAGTAATGCTGATGAAGGCTAGGCTTTTTGGCTTGCTTCTGCAGGTAGTTATTCTTCTATGGACCAAATTATTTTGCACATAATTCTATTTAAAGAGTAGCCTCTGAAACTTCTGCTGTGCTTAGGAGAAACATACCTTGAGAGGGTTCTTAGGAGACCCAGTAGAGGATGGCCATTTCAAAAGAGGGAGTAAAACTGGATGTAGCTAAATATCAAACACTATTCTGTTGTTTCAAAAGTGTAGTAACCTCTAAAAATACTTGTCACATCAAAAATATCATGTGTAGGTTCACACTGTGTTGTGAGGAATCTGCTTTCATTAAAGCAACAAGGTTATTTCATTGACAATAAGCTTTCATGCCATTAGTAGACCTCTTGCATGATCTTGTGTTTTATTGGAGATCTTGCTATGTAGCTGAGGTATCTAATGTGTAACAATGAAGATGGTCCAAGGTAAAGTATGGGAGTGGTAACTTACTACCAGGGTGCCTTAGATACTTGGGGTTTTACTAAAATAAACAGCTACAGTTACTTTGCAAACCTCAGAAAATGCATGGAATGGCCTTTTCATTTATTTTGCACTACTGGGAGCAGCATTATTTGCAACTTTATGTATAGTCATTGCATATGCTGTATTTCTAATGATTGTGCAATATAGAATTGTGAAGAAACTGAACATCAGAAATAAAGGAGTGTAATAACACGCTCCTCCAAATAAATTGGTGGATTCCAGCAATGTAATAATAGAAGTATGGTAGGGCCTCTGCTGAAAGACTGGAGCCCCTTAAGAGTGTGAGAGTACCAGTGTGATCATGGAGTTCATGATTCAAGTTGTACCAGGACTCAGAAGGGAGTTTCTCATTTGAAAGTGAATCCTTTGTGCTCATTAAAGTAAGCTTTTTCGAAAGCATGAAGTGTTGACCTATTGTCACTGATTGCAGTGGGAATGGTGCTAGACTGCTTTTGCAAATGGAATCCATATTTCTTAAACGTATTGAACAGTTCAGAATTAGTGCCATTTCGGGAGTAGTGAACACTTGGCTTTTACATTTCCATAATGCCCCTGTCAAGTACAGCATGCAATCGAGTCATTGCTAAACAGTTTCCTAACATATGGCCAGTCTCGGGAGGTCGCTCAAACATTAGCAATTAGCATGTTTTGTCACAATGTTATTTTCAGAGTGTACAGTTTAATTAAAAAGGTAGCTGTGAAACAGTCAGCTGTTTAAACATCAGAAAGATACCTCAGGATTTAAACTGGCTGAAGTTTATGATGGCATGCATTTTGACAAGTTTGGCTGGAAACATTTCAGAAGTGGTTAAGTTACTTGGAAATGTAATTCCCTGTGATTTTGGATTAATTAACTGAAGGGATTTTTAAAAGTTGCCTAGCTACCCAAAGTATCATTGCATAACCCAGTGTTTGGGTATGTCACTGTGATCTATCACATATATTCAACCTATAGCAAAATGAATTCATTATCTTGTGATATCACCAGGTGTTTATATGGCTTTCTGATCATTTAGAATTATTTGGTTCTGTGACAGCTACCTGATCTGGTAAACAGATCCTGAGTTTAAGAAGTAGGGAACCTAAATTCATAGTTAGATATAAAAATAAGTGGGCTGAGATCTTACTTTTGGCACCAACAGTAAATGCACTCAGAATCTGAACATCTCCACAGGGCAAGGTTTAGGTCTGCATGTAAAGTTCCAGTTCATCATACATGATACACAGCCATAGATTTCTATACATACACCTGTACATCTACATATATGTAGGCATTTATGAACTACGAGTAATGAAACTTCACACACAGAAAAAAAACATGGGAATTTTAACTTTATGGTCTTTTAGGTTTTTTGGGGGGAGGGAGCGTACGGGAGAGTATTCTCAGTGGACTAGGATTTCCGATATGAAATTTACCAGCAGTGTAAATAACTATTCCCAGCACAACATTAGACCTAGAATTTAATGTCATAACATGAGCACTTCTTCCTTTTTTTTTTTTTTGGTGGACATTTTGTTTTCCCATACCATGAACTTCTAAGGCTTCATTTTCAGAAAAGAAGAGCATCCACAGCTTCAGATGAAATCAGTGAGAGTATGGGGTCTTTGCATTTCTGAAAATTGGGCTAATTTCTGTTCATAAAGTGTTGGTTTCAAATAAATTTCTATACAGATACTTTTTAATAATTGGGGTAGATTAAATTAAGGTTTTTCAGAACATCTCTGTTAGGGGGTTGTACACTTTTTAACAGAAGGAGCAAAATCTCCTTGATACCTTCCCCATTTGCATTGTTACTTTCTTCCTCCCTATGCCTGACTATACAGCCATAAACTGAGTAAAAATTTCCATTTACCTAATTGGGTTAAGCCTGTTTGCTAAACAGGCAAAGATTGCAAAAGATGAGGGTAATATTGGCATTAAAAAAATACTCTCTTGCCTTTCCCTACCTTTTCCCTTCTGTATTTGACCAGCATCATGAAACAAGGGACAAGATAGGAACATCTTTTTTGCAAACAGTGAAAGTTTGACAGCCTTTCAAAGAAGAAATTTTGCAAGGCTTACCCATGTCACATGCAACAGTCTATTTATGGAACAAGAGTGTGGGTGAGGTTGAGGAGACCCTGGAACTATTTGTCACAGGATGGGGAACTACTGCAGCCTGATTTTCTCTGGGTGTCCCATTAAAGACAAGGGATGGATCATCTTTCCCTGAAAAGATGTCCTTGGTTATTAGTATATCTTAACCTGAGTCAGCACAGCAGCACAAAGAGTAGTTACCAAAATTAATAAAGGTGTTCATTTATTAATAATTAATTAAATGTCACCTCACATGTCCTGAGATTTTGCTGCTTCTTTACAATTAGCATGGCCCATTTTGTCAAGCACAGCTCAGCTGTGTCCCTGCAGAAAAGCTGGAGCAAGGAAATATGAATCTTCACACGTTTTGTTTTAGTAGATGCACTTTTTAACCTGGAGATTTTATAGAACTGAATATCTGTATTTTTATAGCATCCACATGACCTTTGAGATAAAAAGAGGTCTTTTCTTTTAACTCCCCAGTTCACAACTGCTCTGATTGCTCCTTAGATAAAACAGTGATGACCATGGTGTAAATACTGGGATAGTCACTATCAGCAGATAGATAGACTGAACTTTAAAATTTCATCTCCTATCTGTCATCATACCTTATACTGGTAAGAGAATGCAATATTTGGTATCACACTGTGCTTACTTTTAAAATTCCTCAACTCAATCCGTTTTGCAATTATGCTGTAATTTTCTAGTTTGTCATGTATATGTTCCTTAGGAGAGCCTCATTTGTCCCTGAAAGCTGGAAATGGATGCTCCCGTCGAAAGCTGCACTGCAGGGCAATTCCTGCTCTTTGCTGCTCTTCAGCAGCTCAAGTCTCCCTGTGGGTTGGGAGATCCCAAATGAAGGTGGTCCTTCCTGTCAAACACTGCCCACGTCACTGAACAGCAAGGAGGATTCCTGGGAGTGCATTGTGTGTCGGGGGGACACACCAGGAACCTACTTCACACCAGTGTAAGGGACACGTGTGCCTGTGTGGTGGCAGTGCTGGTAATTGTCTCTAAACTGGGAGAGTAAACATTGAGAAAACTGGCAGCTCCACTGGGCACCAGCCTGAAGTTGTGGTGGAGCTTGAAGACTAGCAGAGAAGTCCTTCTGCAACTAGATACTGGGCAGCATCAGTCAACACATGGATTGGGAGCAGGGGCACTGTGCACCTACTTTTAAGAAAATAATTCGAACTGGGTTTCCCATTTCTCACTTTATTTTCGCTCTTACTCTGACTAGAAGTAATTCTCTGGCCTTGTCTTTCAAGGGAGTGTGATGGAAACACAGCAAAGATGGAAGATCAGGGCACTCTTGGAGAATGAGATGTAAGCCATACTATACAGCTCTTCAGTAAAACACACAATAAAGGAATGAAAAAGTATTTCTGCAAACAAGAGAAGTTACAATAATTGGAGCTAAAATGTTCACGCACTTGTCTTTGATGTGAACATATTGTGACGTACAATGTCTTGTCTTTTGACTGCTGTTGATGTCTGTCCCCGCCGTTTTGGGGTATGTGTGTAGGAGATGCAGAAACTTCATGGTAGTTTTAGCCTGTCTTAATCCCTTCCATTTATATATCCCATTCATTGTAGTCTCAACTTCACTAGCTCAATACATGGTTCTTTCCTAGAGAACGTGACTGGCTCTTGGCTCTTCCCAAGGGCCACATTTTAGGGGTGCCACATTAATGCAGTGTTCCTTACCTAGAGCCCCCTCATTACACAGTTTGTTTAGGCTTGAATTCCACACACACCCCTCCCCACCCCAGTTTAAACCTGGGGAAAAGACTGTCATTGGGATATCATTTATTGTATCATTGCAATGTAATTTATACCATTTGACCACTGTTCAAGACACCCTATGAAACCATGATTTTACAAGAGGGAGATGAGAAGCTTTGAGATGATTTGTCCCAGCTCATAGCACAGCTCAGTGGAAGAAATGAAGGTAGAAGCTGTGTCTCTTGAGATCCATATACAGTTTAGTGCTGTGTCTGAGAATGGTGGTTGTGGGTGAAGTTAGTGCAATCACTGCTATTTCTGGTATGAATCTGGAAGCATTTCACTGGCCAGTGGGAAAAGTTGTCATTTCATTGCCATGCTACAGAATTGTGTGAGGAACTAAAGCAATTTCTATTTAAATTTAAAGCCTTCTTTTTAATGCCACAGGTACAGTGTGGCTGCTGTACAAAAATGATAATGAAACTGATTAAACTGAAAGGGGGCTAGGCTAGATCACAGAATCATAGACTCAGAATGGTTTGCATTGGAAAGGACCTTGAAGATTAACTAATTCCAACCTCACTGCCATGGGCAGGGACACCTTCCACTAGACCAGGTTAATCAGAGCTCCATCCAACCTGACCTTGAACACTTCCAGGGATGGAGCATCCACAACTTCTCTGGGCAACCTGTTCCAATGCTCCACCACCCTCACAGGGAAGAATTTCTTTCGTATATCTAATGTAAACTTACTCTCTTTGAGTTTGGAACCATCCCCCCTTGTCCTGTCACTCCAGGCCCTTGTAAATAGTATCTCTCCATGTTTCTTGTAACATCCTTTTTGGTACTGGAAGGCTGTAATTATGTCACCCCAAAGCCTTCTCTGTTCCAGGCTGATACATAGATCATGTATTATTTGTAAATATGAAGAGCATATGGTATGGCCTGAATATCTTAAGTATTTTTGAACAATGGAAGTGGGTTGTTATCTAGCTGTGTGATACCTAAAATTGTATATATCTGCCTCAAAAGGGCCTGTGCATTTTATAAGTCTAAAAAACCAGGTACCATGAAAGAAAAGTATCTTCTCTTGGACTGGATGCAGAGAAGCACTTGGAGTATTAAACACTAGGACTACTAAACCCTTGGACTAATTATTTTAACGAAATTTCAAGGGCTAGAGCAGAATTAGTCTTTTTCTCCTTCAGGAGCATCCATGACATAGTAAAGTAATGTTGGTGTTGCACATTTGTGCAAGTGTTTCTCAAAGTCATTTTTTATAGCACTCCCATAGAGGAAAAAAGATGCATGAAAAGTAACATCAAAGTGTTTTTAAATAGAATAAAAGTTTTATTTCAAATATATGCAAACAATAAAGCTGGCAAGAATGGTTCAGTCTTTATGATTTGCTCTAACAGTGCTCAGTGAAAGAAAAAGAGCATAGCTCTTAAAAATAATCCTCGGGTTTTTCATGCAGTTTAGAGGGCTTAAAATATATCTTCTATAAAGACTCCATGACAAATCTGATATTACTTGTACATAGAGACAGTAAGCCAAAATCAGCTTATATTAAGGTGAAAATGTGGACATTGACTTCAAATTGGGCTTTTCTTGATGGTCTTTATTGGCACTTGAGTGAGCTGCCGCTCTAGGGGAGGCATTGTTGGCTTTTTTTAATGTGGACCTTTTCCTTGGTGTGCAGGAAAAGCTATTCCATTTAGAGTAGGAGTTTAGTGTTTCAGAATTTGACTTTTCTATTGAGTATGTTTAAGTCTTTCATGGTAGGATATGAAAAGGAGCAGTACGCCAGCATTGTGTCAGCTGCTCATGCTGGTCCATACAGGTTAGACTGATGGAATCTGATTGAATAAATATCCAAAACTTTCACAGGTGAAAAAGTTTGACCAAAATTACTGCACTGTGTGGTAGGCAGTAAAAACTTATGTGCATTCAAACATCTATTAGTCCAATTCATGGAAAGAAAGTACACGCCAGCTATGCATTGTGGAAACACCATGCATGTGGAAAGCGGGCACTGGCATGCCGTATCTAGGAAATACCATGGTTTCCCCTGTTTGACAGACTGCTGGGCATCATAGGATACTGGATCAGATGGATATGGCCTGATATGACCTTTCGCACATTTTTCTGAGACATACAGAGTTTGCAATAGGTGTTATGATGTGCCAGTGTGAGTGTACGTAGGGCATGGAGAGCAGGAAGCTCACAAAGATTAAAACTACTCATATAGACATCCTTGGAATGAATAACTCAGAATAAAATAACGATTCACTCTTTGTATTCCATTATATCTCACTGACAAACATGCACAAAATATTCAAGTTAAAGGTGAACCACTGGAAAAACACAAGTACTGGCAAACCCCAAGTCATTCCACAAAACAACTATCGTGGACATTAAAGGATGGGGGTAGACTCACTGGTGGTTATGGCCATGTTCCTGCAAACATTTACTCTTCCATATTTTGACATAATTCATGGACATTTTTAAGGGGTTTTGTTTGTTTGGTTTAGGTCTTGATTTTGTTTGTTTTGTTTTGCTTTTGTTTTTGTTTTTTTTTTTTGTTGGTTTGGTTTGGTTTGTTTTTTTATTGGTACAGGCGCAGTCTGAGCTACTTTGTCCTGGAGAGTATTCTGTGACATGATGCACTGAGTGAACATAATTTTGCTTGAAGTTCACTTTATCTTATCTTACTTTATTTACTTTTCTTGGGACACATCCAGGACTGATGAGTTGTAAAAGAACAGGGAGAGTTAATATGACAAAATTTCAATAGTCACAATGTAAATTTGATAACAGGCTCCTGCTGTAGACATACAGCTCTTTCACATACATTATTCTAACTCAGGAAAAGGACTCTTGCTTCCCTTGCCTTCTCAGCTTTCTCCGTTTGTGAAACAGCAGTATAATACACATTGCCTGAGCCACCAGGTTCGAGTGGCCACTTTTAATTTGCTTTAAGGCTTAGCTATCAAAGTCCCATGATGTGTCCCAGGTAGTGGTGAGCTCTTGCCATAAAGTAAAGAGAGATTTTGTTGAGATCAGATGGGAATGGCAATAATAACAAATAAAAATCTAAATTAAGGAAGAGAGAGTAAATAAATTTTTAATCATACAAAATTTAATACTTATGTTATGGAAAAGAATATTAAAAGTCATTTTATAGAGAGTGAATTTATATTGGAGCTGATTTTAAAGTTGTGCAGCTTTGAGTGATATGATAATCATGTATTTTTCTCCCCCCTCAGCTGTACTAGGGGATTGAAATTTATATACTCAATAACTAGAAAAGAATCATAAAGGATCAGGCTGGAGGAATCTGTCTCACTCCATTTTTTCCTGTCACTCCCATAGCGATTTTAATATTTTTCTTATATCTCTGCTTATTTTCAGTGCCAAACATTGTTTTCAAATACAGTTGGCTTGAAAATGAGTACTTGAAGCTGCAAGCTTGTCGGCAAGCTACCATGATTTTCAGGTACTACAATGAAATCTTTAGCTATAAAAAAAATAAAATAAAAATAAGATGCCAGTCTCCTTCCAGCTGCAAATGCAACTAAATAACCTTATTGTGTTCTTTAATATTTTTAACTACTTTAAGCATTTGACTCTTTTTTTTTTTTTTTTTTTTTTTTTTTTTTTGTCTTGGCACTAAGGGAAAATGGATTTGCAAAAGCTAACATAACAGCACATTTATTTCTTTCACCCTTTTCAGATAGGAATTAAAGACAGGATAGTCTATTGAATAGACTGCCAGACTGAGAGTCAGAAAATAAGTTTTATATTATCAATTCATTGAGAAAGTCTATTTGCTTTCCTATGCCTCAGTTTCCCACCTGTAAAATGAAGATAATGTAATTTATCATCCCGTGCAATGTGCTTTGCAGTCTAGAGCTGCAAGATAGAGTGAAGTATTATGATGAAATATTTTGGCAAAATACTGATGAGTTTTAATGATTTAATTTCTTGCTTGTTAATTTTTTTCATACTTGACTTTTGATGTACAAGTTGCTCTCCAATTTTTCTGTGAGCTGTGGCTGGAGGTGGCTGAGGTATTGATCTCCAGACAGAAAATGAGGTGGGTTTTATGTAAAAGCATTTAAGTCAAACAGCTACACGGTTTCACCTGTGAGTGTCAGTGAGCCATTTTCAGCCACCCAAAGCAAAGGCAGGAAAATAAACAGAGAATATGCAGTATTTTCAGAGTTAGTTTGGAATAAGTGGAGAGATATTCCTTCCAATTTAAAAACGGGATAGCCAGGGAAATGGAAATATACAATGTCCCTTTCCAGTAGTAAAAATCTTCTATCTTTTTTTCAAAAATCTTGTATTTATGGGCAACTCCCCAGTTTTTTCATGGCCTTCTACTTGATGTGTTATAATGGCACATGTTCAGTGTGGGAATTTGCTTGAATGTGAGAGGTTTTTTTACTTTTGTTGTGGTGATGGACATTTCTAAAGAGTCTGGAAGATTATGAGAGCAAAGGCCAAAAGTAAAAAAGCTTCATGCTATTGCTCACAAACTAACCACATACACAGTCTCCAAGAAATTTACCCCAATTTGGTTTCAGATAGCTCACAATAGCTCACAAACCAGTATTTACCTGTGTCTTTATCTGTCTCTCATCTTTGTTGCCTGACCTACACATTTAGATGAAAACAGGGGTGAAGGTGAACCTACACCTTCCTGAAGGTGAAGCTGGTATAGACAGTCCCTAGGTTACTGTTGGTTTGTGAAATGATGTTGATATCAGAATTTTGACAACCGAGTCATTGCTCATAGATGCTTTTGCTGGTTTTCTTCTCTGAGTGACTGTCCTCTTTGGATACCCTCGAGTCAAGGAGCCCCGGAGATCCACTTAAAGGGTGAGCATCAGGTTTGCATTCCTGCTCTGAACCAGTTTCTGGGTACTGCCTCTAAAGATTTCCTGTGCACCCAGATTTATGTGATGAAATCTTCAGTACCAGTAATAATGATGTCTCTGTCCAGCATGCACAATTCTAATACAATTTATGTATATTTTAAGTATAAAAACAGAAAATACACAGGCTAAGAACAGGTTTATAGTCAGAAGCCACTTACTTTATAGAAAGCTAGAGCAGAGATAGGGTGGTAAAAAGTCAGTGAGAATATTGTAGGTATCTCTAAATTCACAGAGACTTTGAGAACAAGTATCTTAGCTTGAAGGGCCCTCAGATTTCAGAAATAGGTATGGGCATTTAATGGACACCCCAATAGCTCTTTGTGAAGAAATGCATGATGACTGTATTGGAGGCGTTTGTCAAGAGGGTTACCCTTTGCCAACTTTGAGGAGTTGAGCATAAAAAGGCACAGGGACTGTGGGGTAGATTAAAGCCACCTTTGTGTTATCTGGCAGAAGATGACGGGATTTGGAAGGACTGTATGCATTCCCTCTCCACCTCTGGGCTCTGAAGTGCACATGTTGCTCTGAGGTCTTTGGTATCTGCACTTTTTTTGCAGTAAAAGTGCAGTTAGCTGGAAGTCTTCCATAATAACGTGTTGGCCACTCAGTTCTACCAGGTGCACTAAGACAGAGCAGAGAGGGAAACAACTGAGGCTATTCATGAGGCTATCTATGTAAAGTATTTAAATCTCTTTACCAGTTGGAGAGGGCAGTGTCTAAGCTGAATGAGTGAAACAACTAACTGAGCTTAAGGGGAAAGTATAATGCCTTTGATACTTTTAATAGAAGCAACAGGTTTTGTACTTTGAAGACTTGCTTAGAATAGTGTCTAAGGACAAGAGGTTTTAATCATGTTAGATGGGCTTTGTCTGGTCTGCCTGTTATTAAACAAGAAACTTGAATATTTGGAGTTGAAAAGCTGAAGAAAGCTGCAAATCATAAATCCACTGAAGAGAGTGAGAAATAATTCCTGCAAGACAGTTCTGAAACCACAAGGTCAGTGTTTTCCACCTTTTGATGTCAAGTCTCCCATTGCATCCTTCTCACCTTTTGACTCCTGAACATCTGCTGTTGCATCACCTTTTGGTCATCCAGCCACTACCCAAGTGCCTGCAGGAACCATTGCCTGTTTTCTTGGGTTGCTGTGAACTCCTCCTCTCCCTTTCTCCTAACCCTGGGCTTAGGGTTACTTTCTCCCTGCCCCTCTAGTGTTTTATGACTTTTTAGTTTCTGAGGCAGTCATACAAGCAGAAATCTGGCACAATTCATTGGCTTGTACTTTAGGCCTGGGTTGTGCCAGGACCTCAGTAGTTAGGAACTTGTACTCCAAAGTGCTATTTAGATAGTATGTTTGAATTCATGAAACAATGGAAAAGTTGGAAACTTCTTATACAAGGAGTAACAAAATATTTATTATATTACAGACATGTTTAAAAGCTGTAGGGTTCATACTACAATTTATTGTGCTTTCAGTAGGCACTGTTTTTCTACATGTGTTCAGCTTTGTTCTGCTGAGGCACAATTTGTCTTCTCTGTGAGCTGACTGCATGCTATTAATACCTACTCACAAGGATTTTCATAGACTAACACTAAGATTTCTCTGTAACATATTTCCTCCTCACTCCTCAAGCTCTGGCCTCTCCCTTAGGAAAGGATGATGCTGAGGTATGAAAAGATCAAGTGTATAGTAATTATTGGTCTTCACATCTCCTAACCTTTACCCAATTAAATATTATATTTTTAGAGGAGAGCTAGTTAATTGCTGTTACTGCTATCATCATTTCACAATTATTAGGTGGTGGTGAGTAAGTAGTAGCATGTAGTAGGATGTAAATAAGCAGCAATAGAGGATGCAATCAATAGCCCAAAGATCTCATACAAAACTATACAAAAGTAGGAAGTGTATTTTACTATTGCCTTGCAGTTTCCCTTTTCAGTGAGTTAGCACAGGCAGTGAGAAACCTGGGAGTGGTAACAGTGCTGTGAGTTGTGTAAGCAAGAAAACATTTTTTCCCCTCCTACTTGAGAAAGAAGTGGTTCTCATACAGCTGCTTGTGTAGCAGATTACAAAAACACTTCCCTTCACTGGTCATGAAGTATCCAGTCTCCACACTGAACTTCCTCTCAAGGTTACTCCTTGAATCAAGGACTGCTCTTGTCTTGTCCTCAACAGAGACATAGTCATCACAAGTAGTAGAGAGTTAAGAAAAAAAGGGTGCTTGTTTAACATCAAGGAGAATGGACAAGTCCACACCTAACAAGGTTTAAGCCTCCTGTCCTTAGATACTGTTGAAAACAAGTCTTCAAAGACTTCTTTTTTTCTCCCCCAAGGGCATTGAATACTCCCAGTTAACTCCTTCTCTGTTGACAGTGTACTCCAGGGCTCCTGGTAAGAATGAACCCTGACAGAGCTTTTGGATGAGCCGAACTGACTCAGAAGTTCTCAGAGACCTCAGAGACTCGGAGAACTGATCTCTTTTGCCTCAGACACGCCAGGACAGGATTTGCAAACTGGAGAGGCCAGGAGAAATGCAGGAGCGAAGCAAACCAGGATGACTTGCCTTGGCACCGTGCCGGGTGGTGGGGCTGTCTGCAGTAGCATTCCAGACTGACTCTGTGGGAAGCTCTTGAATAACCTGCAGCTTAGTATTAAAGATTTGCCCATTTCTTCATCCCACTGAACTGGGATGAAGGAAAACTAACCCAGCTGAATTCCCAGGAAATGCTCAGTGACCGCTTCAGTTAACTAAGCCAGTGGTAAATCCCAGGCACAAGGGCAAGAGAGGCAGAAACCAGGAATGGCAACAAGGTAAGCAGCAGGATGTGGGATTGACACAAGTAGAGTGAGCAATTCTGTGTACAGAAAGATATAGGAGAAATATCTACAAAACCAAAAATGTGATGGAAGTACCTTTTGTGAAATGGTCCATGGGATATTTGATCAGGTACACTTGAGTTTTATACCTCAGCAGACACATGTTGGTACTTGACCTGAACTCAGGTGATTTTTTTTAAGGAACATGATTCTCCCAGTGAATTCTCTACCTGGGATCCTTCCTCTGCAACTCTTCTGTCCAGGTACTGACACAGCATTATTCTTTATCAAATCAGAGCTAACACTTCCACAGTGAAAGAAATATAATTGCAAACTAGCTGAAAATTAATGTTATAGTCTTGCAATCCATGTCACAATCCTGATGACATTTGTAGTACAATATTATAATGATGTGGAGGAGGGAATAATTTTAATGGCTGACCTTGGCATTCAAATAACATCTAATAGCTGCAGCTTTGCCCAGAAGATACGTGTCAATGTTCAATTTCCAGATGTGGATTTAGAATGCCTGAATTTAGTGCCTGCATGGAAAGTTTGGGTTTGTTCATCTGATGGGGAAAATACAATTTATAACTTTAAGATATGAATTTCTGTTCCTACTGAATTTTGCAATAAAACTGAAAGCTCTCAGCTTGAAAGTGAGAAGCTTCCACTCTCTCTAATGTTAAAATGAGAAAGGAGAAGGATTATGAACCCATACTGTTGAATTCAATAAACAGAACAAGGGAAGTCTGTCCTTGCAGAAAATAGAATTGTAAATCAATGGGAGAGTGATTAAGTGCAGAAGAAACAGAGCACTCTGTAGGGTTTGCACTAACCATGGAAGTTTAGTAGCATGCTCTCCCATCTTAAACACAACTGTGGTTTAGTTAAACAATTTCTGGCATAGTGCCATCAATAAAAAATTTAAAGTCATGCTCAAAACACCTCCAGAGCAGCCAAATTTCATTTTATAACAGGAAAAGTCAAGGCACAGTAAAGGAGAAATTATTCTCCAGGATTTTCTGTGTCACCTAGGTCAAATAGGTCTTGTTTTTAACTTAGCACGTCATGCTGGTCTCTAAATAGGCCAATGGGCTGCCTTCGTACAGTGAGTCCCTTCAAGGTCTTAATGAGGTATAGTCAAAGACCTTGGACAAAAACTAGGGATTCACAAAGGCAACTCTGTGTACAGTAGTCTGATGAAGGAAGACCTAGCAAGCATACATCAAGATGGACTGAGACATCTGTCCATGCCAAGAACAAAATATTGCCCATTCTGAGCTGATTTGATACCTCCATAACATTTAGATGTGTAGTTTCAGTACAGAATTGCCTGGGAAAGGTTGAAATGTTCTCTATATCTGATGCATGTTAAAGCCAGAACATTTAGCAATTAATTTACTCCTGGTTTCAGTGGAATGCCTTATGAGCAGGAGTAGAGTTGGAGCTAAACTTGTTAGAAAATATCAACGTATTCTCTGCAGCCAAAGAGTTGGCTCTACCAAGTGTCTGTCTCAGCTGAGATCTAAACAGTTGGTTTATTTCTGCTTTGGTTTCCATTCTGGGTACATATTCTATTCTGAAAGGTCACCATGAGGGAGAAAAATCAGCTCAGGGTGTGTAATTTGTGAATACACCTGTGAAGTAAAGAATGCCACTAAAATGGAGAGAGAAAATGAATGGTAGAGCACTTATCATATAAAAGAAAATATTATTCCTTACCCAGACATGATGTCATATTCTCTCATGATACCTGAAAGAGGTAGGGAAATGCAAAATATCTATAGCTATTAGGGTTTGAGAATTCCCTAAGGATAGCTATGCATAGATTTGTGTGATTAGTCATGCTCCATGTTTGGTTCAGTTACAGTTTCAGTCCAAGATTGAGGTCAATAAATAAAAGGAAGGAACAGGGTGAGTGGAGAACACAAAGACGGCTGTCAAAAAAGGAGCTGTAGCTGAGAGCAGGGAGTGGATGAAATGGTCCATAGGGTGGTGGTAGGAAAAGAGCCCAAACACATACCTCCAGCTCTGCCACCTACCCTTTTGAGACACCTTCTAAATGGCCTTTGGGTTCTTTTTCTGTCTGGTGGAGTGACATCTATCTAATGTTAACCAGGAAACTGAGGATTTACCTTTTAACATAGGGTCCTTCTGAAAGTAAGCTACCTTTTCCATCATTGGAAAAGAACATACTAAGAATGCAAAGGAACACATATATAAAAGCAAAATATTGACAAGGAGTAGAGAAACCTCTCAGATACTTGTCTTTTTTTTTCACTGGGAAGCATTGCTTATTCCTCAATAAATCTCCATTATTACTTTTTTAAAGCTTCATTGCTAACCAATGACAAAAAATTTGCCTTATACGTCCCACCATTACACATTCCATTGACATAGGGACCGAGTGGCATTATCTGGAAAGGAGACTTCACCGTCTAGGTGATTTCAGCCAATCGGAGATGATGATATTGTATTACCAGTTTCATAATATAAATGAAAAAGATGGCCTTCATTTTGATGAAAGCTGTAAAGTAGCTATTGTGCTTGTTTTGTATTGCAAGGCCCAAATGTATTATTTATGCAATTTTCCTTTTGAAAGGAAAAACTGAAAGAGACTATTTCATTTTACAGCATTCAGTCAGAGCTATTGTCTCATGAATGTGAACATTCCTGCATTTTATCAGCTTCCAATGTAGAAGGTAACTCACAGATCACACGTAGAAAGGATTTTTGAAAGTTTGAAAACTGCTTTTTAAAAAAGCTAGACCCTAATGACTCGAGATATTATTTGTGCATGTGTGTAGGCTGAATCAACACTATCAGAATGTACACAGAGTAGCGTCTTTTTCAAGGTCTTAAACAGCTTTGATTGAATCTTCATGTACATTAAATTGATAATGCAAGCAGCCTGTAATACACAATATCCATAACAATAGAATACATCTTCATTTGTAAATACACACTTTTATGCCAAGTCAGCATCTATCCAGGGATTTCTAGGCCACTGATCAATGTGACAGCAGACTCATGTTATTGCTCTACTACAATAAATGCAACTATTTTGAAGATGGGGAAACTGAGGCATGTAAACATGAAGAGACTTGCTTGGGGTTGTAAGACAATTGCTGACAGTGTGGAATAGGTTCTTGGCACCAGCCCATTAAGCAGCCTGTGACACATAGAATCCCTCACTTGGACATGCTGATACTTAAGTCTATGGAAAAATCACACTCACTGTAGACAGATGTTGAGATTTTTGCCTGTCCTTGGCATCAGTAGAAATTAAATGTTTGCCCATGAACATCCATACAAAGAGGTTGGTTACTCTTTAGTAGAGAGACACCTTTTTTTTTTAATTTAATTTTTTAAAACGATTTTTTTAGTCTGAAAACCCCCTACTCTTGGTGTGATGCTTCTGAAACTTGCCAGGAAAAAATACCTAGATGTTGTCATCCAACTTTTGCTTGACTCAGTGTATTTCTCAATGCTCTTTCTTGTTTTCTTGGATAGTATACAAATGCTTATACACTATAATATATATATTATATATACATTTTAGTTTACCCATTGCCCTGTCTTGAAATAAAAAATAAATTAGTGGAACCACATATCCCCAGTATCCTCAGTGAAGTTAGACAATTAATTTCTGATAGGGGTTCACAGTGGATGACATTCCTGGAAGTTAACTAGAAGTTATTACATTAAAATAACAAAGCATATATCAAGTTTACATTTGCCATTTTCATATACCAGTGGATATTGTCTTTGGAGTGACCTAATTGTGGTCTTCCAGTACCTGAAGGAGCCTACAAGATACATGGAGAGAGACTGTTTACAAGGGCGCGGAGTGACAGGACAAAGGGGAATGGCTTCAAGCTGAGAGAGAGTAGGTATAGAATGGATATTAGGAAGAAATACTTTGCTGTGAGGCCCTGGCACAGGTTACCCAGAGAAGCTGTGGATGCCCCATCCCTGGAAGCTTCCAAGTCCAGGCTGGATGGAGCTCTGAGCAACCTGGTCTAGTGGAAGGTGTCCCTGCCCATGGCAAGGGGGTTGGAACAAGAAGATCTCTAAGGTCCCTTCTAACCAAAACCATCCTGTGATTCTCCATTTCTAGGATATTCCTGAGCAGTTGTTCAAGAAATAAATTATTTCTGTGGATGTTCTTGGGCTAAGTTCATGACTATAACCGAACTCAAATGCATGGTAAAAATTTATTTTAGCTGGATGTGGAGGTACTGAAGCTGCTGTTTAGAACAGAAGTCCTTATATCTACTCCTGTTAGGAGACACCAATAGCAGCAATATCTTTGCTACATTTGCAAGTATCACCATCCATTGTTTTCCTCTCTACGGTCGCAGTCATATTTGGTTTCCCAGGAGGGTAAGTTGATATGTTGTATTTAGAAATACTTCAGGGGCTGTACCCAGGGATAACATATGCTATAACAAAAATCAAACAAAACAGGATTACACTGAAATATGGGGTTAATTCTGTGCAGATCTGGTACAGACATGAAAATGAATACTTGTCATGTAATCAAATGGAAAAAAATAATGTAGAAGAAAAATTCTGGTTCACTGATTGTAGTTGTGCTAATGTTAGATTATAGTTATCTGTCAGCTGTAAGTACTGGCACTTAATACTCTGGATACTTACTTTTCTTAACTGTCTCAATTTGTATTTAAAGCTTGCTTTTGGTGACATTTTTGCCATGGGAATTCACAAGCTCATATATCCTTAAAGTGAATACACAGTGAGTGATGATGCAGTTATTCTGATCTTTTCAGAAGTTCAGATAAATGCCTACTTGTTTTTTCTTATGATTTACCTTAATTCATCTACTGGTGATGGCATAAAGAAATCTATTGTTTCCATTCACCTCCCTGTAGCAATGATGAGAAATATAGGACATAGGAACTAGAACGGGCTCACTGGTCAAGCACAGAGGGTAACAGTGAATGAGGTGACATCAGACTGGTGACCTGTCACTAGTGGGGTTCCACAGGGCTCTGTCTTAGGCCCTGTGTTCAACATCTTCATAAATGACTTGGTTGCAGGACTGGAAGGGACACTAAGCAAGTTTGCAGATGACACAAAACTCAGAGGAGTTGTTTACTCCCTTGAAGGCAGGGAGGCCCTGCAGAGACCTCAACATATTAGAGGACTGGGCAATCACCAACCATATGAAATTCAACAAGGGAAAGTGACGGATTCTGCACCTGAGATGGGATAACACTGGCTGTTCATACAGAGTGGGGACTGAGATGCTGGAAAGCAGAGCCATGGAAAAGGACATGGGGGTCTGGCTCTTGGCAAATTGAATGTGAGTCAGCAGTGCCCTGGCAACCAGGAGGGCCAACCATGTCCTGGGGGCATGAGGCAAAGCATTGCCAGAGGTGATTGTCCTTGTCTGCTCTGCACTGGTGCAGACCTGCCTCGAATTTTGTGGGCAGTGTTGGGGACCACAATCTAACAAAGACATTAAGCTATTGGAGAGCATCCAAAGGAGAGTGAAGAATAGTGAAGGGCCTGGAGGGGAAGCCGTGTGAGGAGCAGCTGAGGGGACTTGGTCTGTTCAGCCTGGAGAAGAGGAGACTGAGGGGAGACCTCACTGCAGTTACAATTTCCTCGTGAGGGGAAGAGAAGGGGCAGGCACTGAACTCTTCTCTGTGGTGACGAGTGACAGGACCTGAGGGAATGGCCTGAAGTTGTGTAAGGGGAGGTTTAGGTTGGGTATTAGAAAAAGGCTCTTCACCCAGAGGGTGGTTGGGCCCTGGAACAGGCCCCTCAGAGAAATCACAGCACCAAGCCTGATAGAGCTCAAGAAGAGATTGGATGATACACCCAGGCACATGGTGTGACTCTTGGGGATGGTCCTGTGCAGAATCAGGAGCTGCACTTGATGATCCTTGTGGGTCCCTCCCAACTCCAATTCCGTGATCTGGATGGAACAGCTTCTCTTAAAATTTGAGACTGTTTTAATCATTTAAGTTGTATCTAAATCCCTTGAACTGTAGAAATTAAATATTTTGCTTTTGTCGCAATGGCTAGGTATTTCTAGCCATTTCAGGGTTAGTGTGCCACTGAAATGATCACAAGTCTCTTACTTTGGGTGATGGGTAAAAAGATACACTGGAAAATAAAACTGTTGGCATACGGTGTAAATTGTTGTGGATCAGCAATTTAGCAACAGATTTGGGCAACAGGTATTGTTTTCTTGCCAGCATTCCTGTCATTGTCTGAAGCAGATGGCTTCAATTTTATAATCAGTTTTTCAGTCTGTAAAACAGAGATCATGTATTTATTCATCAAAACAAAACAAAAAAACCTCAGCAACACAACTTTTTCTGTGACTGGTCAGTGATAAAGGGTTGGAAGAAAATATGGTTTTATTTGGAAAATAAGTCTCCATTATGCATTTGAATATGAAGGCTAGAACTGTCTGAAAAATGAGGATAGGTTTCTTCTCATAAAATGTCTTTTCCTTCATACAGAAAAATGTAGCAAGGAACACAGAATTCCTCTTAATCAAACTTTCAACTGTTAATGGTTTAGTTTAGGAAACAGATTGATTTAATACGAAATGGTGATCAGTAAAAGTGGGTGCTGTGCTATTTATCAATATGGAAAATTGTCCCCTTTTCCTTCTGAATTTTTTCTTCTTCATGTATTTCTCCTGAGTAGTTGAAATTTCCAAAGTCGCCTTTTTTCATCCTCGCTTCTCTATCTCCACCCCTCTAATAAAGACATAATAGAATAAGAGAGCAAAACAGGACCATATTTTGTCCTCTGAACAGCCTGTAGTTGAAAAAGTGATTAGGTGTCACACAGCTTGGCAGAAGTGGTTCAACTCTGTGTGGATGAAAAGCCCTGTGTGGATGCAGGGCCAGTGCTGAGGTGGGTGACATTGAGACATATGAACCCTAATATTCAGAATGGGGAGGGTAAAAGAACCCTCAATATCTAGATTGTAAAACCCCTTTGAAAACAGACAAAGACCCAGATGGATTTTGAAGCTCTGGTTTAAGCTATGTTGTTCATCATAGTATGACAATTCCAAACGTACTGAAGAAGTGTAGAGTCCAGTCTTTGTCAAGAAAAGAATTTCCTCCACTGGAACAAAATACTGACAAAGAACTGCATAATAATTCCTAGATGGGATGACAGAGACATCTCTTCTTGTGAAGTTAATGCAGATTACTTAAGACCTGGCAGCAGCTTAGCTACAGACACACTGTTGCTTCACTGTAAGGGTAACTCTCACATCCTTGTGAGAAAGTTTACTTCCTTCACACCGGGTCTTGTGTGCTATTAAACCATCACAGCAGCTGCTGAATTATTTATCTTTTTTCAGTGGGCAAAACTAGTATTCCATCCGACACCCTCCTTGCCCAAGAGGAAAAAGCAGTTTGAAGGAGAGAATGCATTACAAAATCTGCAGTAGAAAAGTTTACATCATTAAGCATTTAGGGTTTACATAGAGAGCAGTGGCATGCAACAGCAGGCACGTCCCTAAGGGATTTTTCTGCAATCGGACTTTCATTCATTACCCAATTTTCATGCAAGTCTCCTGGCACTTGAAATATGTTTCAAGGTGGGTTTCCCAAGGGCTTTCCCCCTCCCATAATAATTGTTTTGCAGTGTCCAAAGGCAGATCTAAATATCTTTGCCTCAAATTACTTAAGGCCTGCAGAACAGGATCCTCTGTCATCCTCATCACATCTCAGACCAACAGAACAGATAACAGATTAATATCTGGTCTGCAAATATTTCATCAGTGTCTACAGCTAAGGCACTTTGCATTATTTTATCTGGGGGCACCAGTGGAAGGAGAGGAGGGGGTGAATGGAAATGTATTTGTACTCTACAGGAGAATGAGGATGTGGATGGCAAAGAGAGAGAAAGGGGAAATAAGAGCAGGTTTCTCTTGGTATTACAGGGAAAGGAAGAGAGCTAGTCCTGGCAAAGTTCTCTGCTCCGATTATGTATACACTTTTATTCAATCACTGTATCGCTCTGTGTCTGACACTTGGTCAATAGTGCAATCTACCACTGATCAGAATAAAACAGCCATCCTAGAACACCTTGGAATTTCATTAGTTTCTTTTCAATGTTGTCTTTATAACTAGGTGATTACTTGGAAACACAAACTTACAGCATGGTTCCATTCTTTTTCACATAAAGAACCAGGAACTCTAAACAGTGATGCAAAATTTTTTCCATCAAAAAGACTGCTCTTAAATGATTTTCAAAAAATCATTTATCTATAATTTTTCCTCTCTGATTCCTTTAAATATGTCAACATAAATTTCTTCCATGAATTTCTATGACAAGCTGGATATAATTTTGCTAGTTCTTTCTTTCAATATCTATTTCATCATTTTTGGAATAAATGAAAGTAAAACAGAAGACTGACTACTGCTTAGGTTCATGTGAATTAGACACTCTCTGGAGTTATTCAGAACTGATCGCAATGTAGGAGCCTTTAAAAGTTGCTCCTTTGCTTTAAGGGAACACTAGAAACCACATTTTTGCTTGTGTAGAATATTTGGTAATAAATTTGTGCTATTTTAATCTGTTGACACGTTCTATAGAGCTGTGATTAAGAAGACAAGGGTTGCCATTACATGATGATGATGATTGTGAAAAGCTGCTGTCTCTTCCCAGGATAACTCGACCAGAATGTGCAATTAATTCCTTTACTGTGTTTTTTAACCTATTCGAATTTTCTGTCTTTTAAGTTTTTATTATTTTTTTTTCCTCCCCTGTCTCCTGCCCAGCTGGCTGCTGTATTTTGGACTAACTCATTTAATTTTGGGGGTGTTTTGGGGCAGCTTTTTAAATTATTTTATTTTATTCGTTTTATTTTATTTTATTTTTTAATTGTTGTTTTGTTTTGTTGGCATCCTTTTATCTCTATGTCTGACCTCAGTTTCATCATGCTCTGCAGGATGCATCATGAATCCCTACTGACAGGCTCCAACTGGAAACTTTGTCCAAGATAAGGCAAAAACAATATGGTCTGCCTGGAGGCTGATCCAGGGCAAGCGAGTGGCCCTGCTTTGAAAGGTTGTCTGAAAGGGCATGTTTGCCCCCAACTCTGAGATCGAATCCAAAGTAAACCTGATTTCTCTCTAGGAAAAGGCTACGACAATCCCTCTCTAGTTTCATGTAAACTATAAGCATCTTTCTTAAAGTTGGGTCTGTCTACTGAATCACCCCTCCTCTACCCAGCTATCCCCTAGGACAAAACCAAAGAACACCTTTGACTCAACCTATTCCCCAGACTGAGACAGGAGATTTGACTAAAAAAATAATATAAAAGGATCAACCAGCAATCAATTCCCTGTGATAATCATCTCCTTCTGCTATCACCCTCAAAACCTACTGTGACATTAATGTATGCAATGTGTAACCTCTTCAGTTAATATCCTTAGTTTTTTCTTCTATAGCAGAAGCATTTATTCTGTTTTATTTGTTTCCTGTTCAACAGTCCTTATTCCATCTTATTCTTTTGCACTCTTGTCTCAGAATTCTTACTCAGCCTCTGATGTTTTCACAGCCTGCCATTTCCTTAGCATCTCTCTTTATCATAGTCTTACCTTTCATTTCCCTACAGTCTTCTTCATGGTCCAGAGGAGCTTTTTATATCTCTTCATTTTTTGCCTGTGGAATAAATCTTTTGTGAAGTCTTTTCTTGTTTCTTCCTCATTTCCTCCTTTAATCCATTTAGTTGTTTTAGTTTTCATCTGCATTCATCTTTCCTCAGCAGCCTCCTTGTCTGGGTTCTTCTTTCAATACACATCTGCCTTTTCTGGCTCTATCTGCCACATTTTGCACATTTGTCTGCATTTCTGCCCTATTACAACTCATTAATTTCCAATAACTCGAAGCTGCATATTAAAGTGTAGTTTAAGTAAAAGACCACTTAAACCATGAATGATGATATGGACATCTTAATGGCTTATCTTCAAGTGTGATTGAGGCCTATCATACTGTGGAAGCTGTAGTATTAGTCTACATCAATAGATGATAAAGAAAGTCCAAGTATCAAACAAAAAGAAGTAGGGAGGAAGGACCTTTAAAACCCATTTGGGTTGGTCAGGTCAACTCTTTCTGCTTGCTTATTTTTTTTGAATCTTGGTCTTTTACCACTGTTTCATTAAAATATATTGAAATTAAAATGCAAACTATAAACAGACATCCAATTAATACTAAGATCAGACTAATCTTTCTTCTTAGGTGAGTTCTTCTAGCACAAGCGTGCTGGAAGAGGCTTTATGCAGAGTCAGGTGGTTGGTCTTTAGTACAGCTGTTATGTTGTGTCCATCAGCTGTAACACACTCTCCTTATGTTGTTTACAAAATGCAGCGACACAATATTTGATGTCCTTGCCAGCAGATGCAGCTGTTAAAGCAGGAGTTTGGGGGGGTTTTGGATGTGAAGTCCATAACTGTGATATGGCCTTGATGTGCAGAACACCCTCCACTCACCTATGTTAAAAAAAAGAAGGAAGCTAACCCCAAAATCTTACCCAAGTACGTAGAGTTAACATTTTCCTACTGTGCAATGTATCAATGCATTTGGGTTTTTACCATTCCACAGTGTCCGAAGGCCTAAGATTTATAATGAATGACACCAAATTTGGCCCTACTTCTAATCTTCATCTTGTGGAAGGGAGGATTTTGATAAGTTTGCATCACCTTGCATCCTATGTCTTTAGCAAAGTCAGAGCCATACCTCTGATTGAAAGGAATCTTACACTAAGACTGAAATGAAGGGCCCTTGGGTTAAAGCAAAGAGCTCTTCCATGGGCCAGTCATCAGCAGCACTTCTTAAATGAAACTCGTACTTGGCATCAAAGTGGAAAATATAGATAAGAGTTGTATAAGAAAGAAATATTCTTCCATGTTTAAAAACTAAAGTGAAATAGAAGTACCTACTCCTAGTAGAGAATAAAAGAATCATAGAATCACAGAATGGTTTGGGTTGGAAGGGACCTTAAAGATCATCTGATTCCAATCTCCCTGCCATGGTCAGGAACGCCTTTCACTAGACCAGATTGCTCAAAGCCTCATCCAACCTGACTTGGAACACTTCTAAGGATGCGACGTTCACAGCTACTTTGGGCTACCTGTTTCACCAAATTGCAGAATATTGCTGAAAATGTTCACCTAGTTCATTTGGCATTTGCTAAGTTTTGAAACAATTTTTGTTGGAAACATTTTGAGCTTGACATTTTTGATCTAGCTCAAATGTTCTGCAGGAATCACTGAAAGGTGGTTAATGGCACTTCCAGCTGGTGCGGTGGGAATGTGGGAAGCAAGAGTTCAGGATCTGGGACCACATCTCATGTAGATGCCATAATATTTTGTAGTCCCACGCGAATATACTGGCATATCCCAAAATCTCATTTAATAAAATTCTACCTGCTGTGTGAGATTGCTGGTAGGAAGGACACTCCACTAAGTGCACAGGACAAGGGAGACTGCACTGAAATGAGCTGGGTATGAGAGTAGGAGAAACCAGACAGTTAAAATGAGTTTATAAGTTGTGAAGCTCAGTACTAGGGGTTCAAGTTTGCTTGAAGCAACTCAAGATGAAACAGCAGAAACATTCTCCTTGTCTCCTGGTTCCAATGGTAGTTCAAGTCATGAATCAGCCCAAGTCTGTTAATGTACATATACATATGCCTGTGCTCATTTGATCTCTTCTTTAACAGTTTCACTCTTAAAACCACCTATATTGATTATGATTTGCCCCTTTTTTATTATTACTATTATTTTTAGTAAACACAGCATACACATTGGGCAAAATATACAAATGTTGCAGTTATTAAATGAAAATAATTTAATGTTATTATCAAGCTAAAGGGCAGATGTATTCCCATGCTGACAACAAAAGTTATGTATCATAAAGAAACAGAAGAAAGAATCATGAATGTTGCTTCACTGTCTATTCTATACTAAACCAATGTGTTTTCTTTGGTCTGTGAATAGCATAGGCTGCTTCCTCTGCAAGATTTTGTACATTTTCCAACTAGATTGCATTTGTTTTATTTTTAATTTTTGCTTAATATTCTTTCTAGAACAAATCTGAATTGCAAATATCTGTAGCAGGGAACAACTGCAGCTTGAAAACTTGCGGTGTCTTATTTTGGTTCTGATAAAACTGTGATATAATATTTTTTCTGTGGGTGAAATTTGTGGTTATATGTATGGTGAGTATCTTCTGAGAAATTACTTACATGTGTTTTCAATAGATTTATTACTTTTTTTTTACTATGGTGGCATTTTCCTCTCTTTGGCACTGGTAGTGCTCTCAGAAAAACAAAATAAAAACAAAAAAATGTGTAAATATTAGCCTTTCCTGAAGTTTATAGACTGAATCTAAAGTAAATGCTGGTGTTCTAAAAAAAATAAATATAAGGTTTGATATTTAAAGATAAGACAGGCACTTCACCTATAGCTCTTTCAACAGAGGACTGTGATGAGATGATCCATAGCTATCAACTTCTAGTGTGAAGGTGTTCTTTAGGGGGAGTATTTTGCAATTTGCTTGGTCTGCTTGACTACAGGGAGACTATGAAGATGTATCTAGTTGCTGATAAGGTTTGTTTCTAAGCAGTGGAGTAAGATGTGATTTGTGATTTGCACTTGATTTCTCTGTGATCCATCAATCTGTCTCTAATACTATTCACTTCTAATGATAATTAGTGAAATTTATGAAGATAAATAAATGGTTTTGAAATGCAAAAATACAGAAGTAAGGAGTGCCACACAGTGAAGGACATGAAATAAAGACTTCAATTCTTTCATAAAAAGTGAAAATACAGGCAGGTGATTGTTCAACATACAGAGCTATGCCAAAGCTCATTCTACAAAAATTCAAAATATTATTGGCTGGAATATAATTCCAGACTTCAAGGCAGGTGTTTAGGTTTTTGACTACTTCAATAAAGAAAAACTAAGTCTTCAGTAAAACTAAGTCAGTAGCAACATTACTAGCAGTATAAGAAAATGAATACTAACTTTTCAGCTGCATCATTCCTACTTCAATAGTTAAACTCCCAAAACGCCACCTGAATAACCTGTCAAGGAAAAAAACCTTCTTAAACACTTCTGCTGTAGCTCTTGAATAGTCTGCTTTATGCAGGGGATACAAAAACGTCAATGAGGGCAGTGGCTCTATAATCACCTGCCCAATATTGAAGAACATACAATGTGTTATTAGATTGAGCTGTAACTAGGCAGCATAAAAGGGAGACATGCAATAAATGGACCCTTCCAGCATCAACTTGTCTGTCCAAATCTGAGTGAGGAACAGTGCATTAGAAAACCAGGGTAAAATATTTCATCATACACAACAGCTTATGCTGAACAAGTAATAGAGTAGGAAAACATATTAAATTGCAACCCTGTTGGAAAGTTTAAAATTTAGCTGAGTTAACTTTCCTCTCCTTTTTCCCTTGATCAAAGATGTTTTTATAAATTGAGATATATGAACCAAGGCATCAATTTAGTAGCTCCTTTATTTTTCTTTCTTTCACAGCTAATAGATATTAAATTTTGTATTGAGCATTCAAAGTTGTTTCCAGGCATGAGGCTAGAGGGCTTCCCACTGTACTAAGGTCAATTGGTTTAAAATGTACAAAAGGGAAGAAATAAATAATATTTTCCTCCACCTTTGTGGGGCTCTCAAACTATTTTACCTCCTTAGAGTAAAGAGTAGAAAAGTCTGTAAAGCAATGAATTATTAATCTTTGATTTTTATCAGCAACAGAATCTCCTTACCGGAGGAGTAGCACTTCTTCCATGCTTTTGGATGTTTTCTTCCTTATATCAAATTCTGACCCTTTGGTAAGGTGTCTTCTTTTGACTCACAGATTTGCTGGCTCTCATAAACATACTGCCTTTACTTTTAATCGGTGCAAAAGTTCAGTTTGGGGAGCTTGGTGGTCAGGTTATAATCAGAACTACATCTAACAGACTGCTGGCAAAATAAAATAAAGCAAAAAATCCAGCATGCAGAAAAACATGCCTTCCAGATGAGTACAGATGTAGCCATGGTTTTAAAAAGTTCTTCCTGCCACCATTTGCACAGATCTCCATGTGTCAAAGAGCAGAGGGGTGACAGAAGAAGTGGCAACACATTGCCAAGTGTTACATGTGTGTTCTGCTTGTTCCAGAAAAGTTACAGCACCATTGTAGGATACTCCTTTTGACTTGGCTGGTTGGCTGGTGTTAAAATTCTGTGTAAAAGTGAGACTTGTTGCACTACTCTAGACATGAAGCAGTAGACAAGGGCTCATCAGAAGAACCTTTGAAGTTGTCCAAAATGGATTCTATTTTTTAAAAAATATTATTATTTTTGCATAATTTATATACCCTCCAAGGCCTTATTCAGTCTATATAAGCTCTAACTTGAAGCTGGATGGGAAAACATCTTTCTTATAAATAGAAAATCACACAGAGTCCTATACCATATATATCCCAACACCACAGTCACTTCCTGGCATTGATAGTTTATGATCATGTAAACAAGGTTTCTGGCCACATAGGATGAATAAACATACAATTTAATCATAGCCTAGAAGTTGGCTGTGATCTAATGACTGTGATCATGACCAATATGACTGTGAAGTCATGGCCATCTCGTTATTTGTCTTCATACTCATGAATTGAAAATGATATTTTGCATATTAAGTACCAGAGAATAGAAAAAACAGCTAGTTCAATGGTCCTTGAAAGATTTGAGGAGGAGGAAGAGTATGAACCCAGAGTTCTTCATGAGTCTAAAGCAATCTTCTTGATACTTCTTTCCTTACCTGGCTATGATGAGAGAAGTGGGCTGGCACTTAACATAAAAAAAACCCCTGCAAAGCTGGTGAAAAAATTCTAGTCCAGAGGTACAGGCCAGTCTTTTCAAATCCCAGAGAAATTATGATGAGACAAGATACAGTCTAAATATCCTTCCCAAGAGTGGTAATAAGTATCTTAGACCCTCTCATTCCAAATAGATTCAGTGGTGAAAAAAGACATAGCAGAGGATGAGATTCAGTGTTGCTGAATTCTTATGAAAAGGTCCTGGGGATTATAGAGGAGCATCATGTCAGGGTAGGGAAGCACTGTTTTCCAGACAGAAGTCACCACAAAAGGAATTCTCTTCGCAGAAAAATGACCTTTTTTGCTTCCCTTGTGCAGGAGACTGCTTTCTTGTCTCTATTCCTTCTTTTCAAAAACATTGATGTTTATGTCAATGCACATCTCTACCTCTGAACACCAAACCAGTGATATTCCCTTGGCAAGATGAAGGAGCTCAGTCATCCATATTTACCAGACAGATGCCAAGTCAGACCCAGTGTTTGCATGTACTTTTGCTATTTGGCTCATCACTGATATTTTCCAAGACCTTATTAGGTACTTAAATACAAAACTTTTATTTGCTGTATAGCCCGTCACATTCACACAAAATGGCATAAATTGTGACAATTAAATATTTGATTAATGCGTCAGTATGTGCAAATTGGGCCATCAGAACATGCTTTAATATTAACTGAATGTATCTAACCTGAAAACAAAGCCCAAAAGAATTTTCATGGAAATCTCAACTACAGAATCTCCATGTATTCTGTCCTGACAAATATTAGAGCACTGATTTGAGAGGGGTGACTTGCAGAACAGACCAGTAATGTTTTAGTAATCACAATGTTTAGTGAAAGTATTGTCTTTCTTTGCTTCAGTCTCTCAGTATAAGTAGCTGATTATTTTCCTCCTGGACAGATGCTTTTATTCAAATTTAATATGTGAGGCAGCGTTTTTAAAGGCCCAACATTTTAAGATTTGTTAATTTCATGTTTACATTTCCTACACATCTGTGAGAGAGCACCATAGCTGACACTCATTACTGCATGTTTCACTCTTCAGCAAAGAGAAAATAAGGAACAGCATGAATATAGCCCAAGTAATGTCTAATTGCATGATAAATTTTGCTGGATATTCAATTTCTGTTCTGATTCTGAGTGCTTCAGTGAATATTGCTACATAGCTCACCCACAAAGTACTTTAAAAACTAGTGCACATTTTTTTAAAATGCTACTTTAAAAAGTACTTTTAAAAATACTCCTACTATTGACTAGTCTCAATCCTCCCACAGTGAGGAGAAAGAGGAACTTGTAGAGTCTAAATGTTACTCTACTGAAAAATATTTTACACTGTCTTTTGTTACCACTGTCAAATTCCCAGTGCTTTTTCAGAATTTGCTTCTCCACTCCTGCTCAGCCCTAGTGCCTGCTTCACACTGCTTTTCCTTATGTGTTAGGGTACAACTAGGGACAGGGATATGACATATTGCAGATAACATCCTAACATATTAAATAAGGATGTTCAAACATAGTGACAGATCCCGTTGTATGATGATACATCAGGGCAGCTCAAAGATAAGAATTTTAATATATTCTATTATAGAATCACTTAAGCTGACTAAGTGATAGCTGTGGGGGGAAAAGAATAGCTCGCAGCTTCTGGAAAGGGTTAAGAGATCAGCAATAGAAAAGAAATACTTGGGTGCTACAAGGGAGACAGACATAGGAGTAATCAAAATTAACCTCTTAAAGAAAAAATCCTTGATCTCTTTTATTAATTCTGAGACATGATGCAAGGAATGTAATTTTCATTTTACATGGAGGATGGGATGTCCCCAGCATATGTGACCTGCCAAGACAATCTTTCGGAACTGTCCTCAGCAACAACTTTTCTAGTTTCCCTGAGTACAGTCTATGAATACCTACCATTAGATCAGAGAATCATAGAATAGTTTGGGCTGGAAGGGACCTTTATAGGTCACCTCGTTCAACACCCCTCCCACCCCACTCCCCACCTCCTTCAAGCAAGCAGGGACATTTTCAACTAGATCAGGTTGCTCAGAGCCCTGTCCAGTGTGACCTTGGATGTTTCCAGGGATGGCACATCTGCCACCTCTCTGCGCAACCTCATCACCCTCATTGTAAAATAAATTTCTTCCTTGTACCTAGTCTAAATATACCTTCTTTTAATTTAAAGCCATTATACCTTGTCCTATTGTAACAGGCCCTGCTGAGAAGTTTGTCCCCATCTTTCATATACTGGAAGCCCCTTTCAAATACTGGAAGGCTGTGCTAAGGTCTCCCCAGAGATTTCTTCAGGCTGAACAACTTCAACTCTCTCACCCTGCCTTCACAGGAGAGGTGCTCCATCCTCTAATAAGTTTCATGGGCCTCCTCTGGACCTGCTCCAACAGGTCTATGTGTTTGCTATAATGAGCATGCCAAAGCTGGATGCAGCACTCCAGGTGGGATCTCACCAGAGTGGAGGATAGGGCCAGAATCAACCCCGTGGACCTGCTGGCCATAACAGATACATTGGTGGTGTCAGCCTGCCCCATTTTTCTTAAACCTCTGAATCTCATCTTTGCCACATGGTGAAGGAGCAGACCTATATCAGGATGACAGACAAGGAAAGGAAAAGAGTGCCAGGACTGTTTGATTTATTGACCTGCCTGTTCTTTGCCTGGATCCTATGAAAGTATTAGAGTGGTGGGGAATTGCAAACTGGAGACTGGATAAATCACCCTGGTGACCTGATGTATTGTTCACCCTCCCTTACCCACACTCCCCCATCCCTGTTGCAGGGTCCCTCAGATCTGATGAAGGAGATGGCATGGGAAGCATCCACTGTGGATTTACTATGCTCAACCAAGCTGATGTGACCTGCCCCTAAAGAAACACATGGTGCTCTTTTGCTGTGCCATGCTCTACAAGGGTAATTAGACACCACTGAACTAAATGAAAAATATGTTTTAGGATATATACCCATACAAAAGCTGGGATTGACTGAAAGGTCTTTTCCAACCTTAATGATTCTATGAAAGGTATGTCCACATAATTTCTAATTTTTATTAGATAGTCATCATTGAGAACACAATTAACTGATTTAAAATGTTTTCTTTTCTTTTTTTTTTAGCTGCAAAGTATTTTTCCATATTAAGTTAAATTTTAGCCTCAGAGAAAACATCCACCGTAAATTTGGCTTCCAGAGCATGAAAATATCTTTCAGTATTAATTGTTAATCTACAATTGAAGACTTTAAGCATGTGAAGGGCATTTCTTTTTATATTAGGAATGGGCCTTTACCTTCATACCAAAAATAACTTTAAAGACCAAGGCCTCCCTTAAACCAGATCCCTGGAAATAATGGCAGATTGTAATTTCTGAAGTGGACTGGTATGGCCAGAACACACCTACTGCAATTACTGCCATAAATCCTATGGATAACATCTGGTCTCTACATCTGTCTCACAAGGAGGGTATCGAAGCCTCTCTGGAGAAGTCTGGAGGTGCTTCTCCTTGGACAGATCCCCTGCTGGTAGCTTGCAACACCTGGCTCTCCCTACACACATGGGTGTTTTGGGACTTGCTGTTTTGGTGAGCTGAATTTGGGACACCTTCCTGTCTGGCTTCATGTACAGCAGGACCACATAATGTCACCCCTTGATCTTTGCACAGAGCTTCGTGGAGTTGGTCTACAACATATACCAGTGAACTTCTGTCATTTGTGATACTTGAAGCGTTTAGCAGTGCATTTCTCATGGCATTTACTACAGCATCCATTTTCTGAAGTCCCTTGGAACAGTCAGACAGCTTACAAAATATTTCAAAAGCTATCTGAGACACCTAGGACTACAAGCCCCTTTGGTTAACGTATTTTAATGATGAAAAGTATTTATTTCCATGATATTTGAATAGAAAAATAGTGTTGTGTTTGAATTATGGAATCTGTTTATAAAGTAAGCCAGTTTCATCTTCGGGGATACATAACTTAATTCAGAGATATTACATCAGTGTTGAATTTGGCTCTAAGTACAAAAAGCACCATGATAACTGTATTTATATTTGGCTTTCATGTATACTTAAGTCTGGCAAGTGTATCTCGTGGGCACCTGTTTGACGCAGAGATTTATGGAGAATGCCAACATTTGGTCTTGATATTTAAAAACAATTTGTTAATTGTCAAGAAAAGTAAACTGTTAACATCTTTATTTACTGATGAGACAACACGTCAGTACTGGAACCTATTCAAAATGGACGGCCATTTATTAGTCTTTAAGGCACTGAAGTTTTTAAACTGCAGTTTTTTTCTTTTTTTATAATTCTAAGTGTTGATTTTGCTTATGAACAGTCCTTAAATAGATGTTTCATTTTAGCAAAGGGGTAGATAGCTCCCTTTTTATTACATGTCATACATAGCTCATGTCAGAGGGAAATTTTGGACCCCATGAAGCACCAAAATACCTCTTTCTGATTTACTGTTCCCTTCTATTCACTTCCTTTTCTTTTCTGCCAGATCATGTCTTAGTGCATCCCAAAGCTATGGCTTTCAAAGCTCCAGACTTTATGTTTCTGGTTGTATGTATGTATTGTGCTACTGGAATTATTTACAAAGTTAAAATTACAAAATCAGCCCCATGTGCCAGGTAGAGCTGTGTCAGCAGGCAGAGAGGATTATCAGAAAACAATGTGGTGAAGATGGACTAAACAAAGGGAAGAGCAGTCACCCACAGCCATACAAGCAACCCAATGGAAGGCACTTCCAAGTAAATCAGCATTTCAGCCCTTGTATGAGTTCAGCTTTGATTCAGTTCCCTTGAGTACTTGATAACAAGCTGCCTGGAGGTCA
>WBMV01000513.1:417715-467715 GCA_013396655.1 Campylorhamphus procurvoides | reverse complement strand
CCTATTGTCCCACCATTGTGGGCAGTGCTGTGGAGGGGTCTTGTGCAGAGAGATAAACCAAGAGAGGAAGAGGAACCATGAGAAGAAACCTAGGTGATGTGGCAATACTAATCCATGAGACAGTAACAGGAGGTGAAGGTGGGAGGAAATACTGCAGACATTTTGAGTGTGGGCAGCTCGAATGTGGGAAGAACGAGCCAAATATTAGTTAGTTAGTGTTCAGCTGCAGGAGGATTTAGCAGGAAAATCTGTGAGAAGACAGAAGAATTTGAATACCAGCTAAGAAAATAGTTCACATCCCAGTTTTATTTAGACAGCTGCACCGTAAGACACAAAATAGTTTAAAAATTAACTGTGCTGGAGTGTGTATCTGTGGGTGGGTATAAATGGCAATAAAGCATGGGAGTGTGCCTTTCATACCTGTGTCTCTTAGATCTGATGCAGATGCATAACTGATATTTTCATTCTGCAAATGTCTATGTGTAGGAAGAAAATGTAGCTGGATAAGAGGCCATAAGCAGTTTTAAAATGCTTTCTTGCATGTCTGCTTGAACTTTGTGTTTTTGAATGCTGAGTAAGAAGATATTCCCTCTATGAATGAGATTGAGGTAGCCATAAAGCTTAAAGTTCAGGGTTTAAATAGAGGACCTTTGTATAATGTTTTCTGGAAAATGAATGCTCTCCTGAAAAGTGTTGGTTTGAAATACAGGAAAGATAATGATCCTTGCATATACATGTTGGATAAGTGACTGGGGTTTATAGGCTGTGGATATGAGGGCCTTCCTCTCAAATGTTGCTGCAGGTGCTGTAATTTCAATTTCCCTCTCAAAGGACAAAAATCAGTGTTCATTTTGCAGTGTCTTCAAGAGATGAGTCTGTGTCTTATGCTGGTATTCCCTGTATACCATGGACACAAACAGCTGGAGCAGAGTTTCAGGCAGGGGAATTATAAATAGAAGTATCCAAGACATTTCTGTTTCTAGTCTTGGGCAGTAGAAATAGGTTTTACCCCTTCTGCAGATTCTCAAGGGAGCGTGACTATGAGATGATGCCTGGATTATCATTCACACCCCATACTTTGGTCAGGCAGAAGCAGCAGTCCTTGCACTTGCCCTGCTGTGCTCTGTAGGAGCTGGGACATGTGGCTCACACAGACAACTGAAAAGCTGGGCTGGCGCAGCCTTGGGGTGGTGGAGGTGTGTGTCATAAGTGTGACAAGATGGGGACCCATTTTGGGGTGGAGGCTTTGCATCTGTGCATGAGAACAAGGGCAAAAGAAGGGCAGTGGGTGTGGAAGGATGGAGGGTTGCCTGGAGGGTGGATTGGTGGTGGTAAAGGGCATGGAGCAGAGGGTGGGATGTGTGCAGTATGTGGTATAAGTCAGGTGAGGAGACAATTTAGAAGTAAGGCAGAAAAAATCAGCAAGGTTCCTCCAGCTGGACAGGTTGCTGGAGGGAGAGCAGGAGTAGAATTTGCAGTTAAAGTGAATGGTCTTTACCAATGAAGAGGAAAACTTTGATGTTTTCTTAAAGAAGATGGAGCAAGAGGAACAGTTCTATCTCTGTGAAAAGTGGCAGGGATGTAAAAGCAGGTGTTTAGCCAGTGCTGACAGGCTGCTCACTAAAGATGCTGCATTTGGAAGCTCCCAGTCTTGTATTTTCAACATGTCTGCTGACAGATGATCTGAAGACAAGTTGTCTGCTTAGAACATATCATGAAAGGTATTTTCTCCCTTATACCTACATCAGTGAGGAGTGGAACAAAATGAGAGTGGAGATACTCCTTGATGAACAAACTTCATTTTCAGAAGGTACACTAGAGGTGACTGCAAAACCTTTTGAAAAGTGTAGTGTTTTACAGTACATGCCTTTATGGTAAGCAATCCCACAATTCTTGGACTCCCAGAACATATTAAGGCCATGGCTGCAAGTTTAAATTCTTTAATCAATATTATTGCCTGCTGGATGTGTGGATACGGTATGCAGCTTAAAAAAACCCCCAAAACACCTTATTATGAAGATGAGATACAATTATGTCAGTTATTGTGACCCAAGACTTGATGTTTCAGTCTGCAGCCTGAAAATTAATACCTTAAATATTGGTATGACAGTCACCTGCAATAAATACAGCTGTATTAAATCTGCAATAAATTTTACTTGCAATAAATACAGCTGTAACCAGCTACATGGGAAATGGTACACTTGCAGGGTTAAAAACTCCCTAAAACCAGTAACATAGGATTTACATTAGCTTTTGTGCTATTTGAGGCTACTGCTTCAAGACACAAGACATCCATTGTAAGGAAATTTTTTCTAAATTAGGTCTTGTTTCACACCCCGGTAAGAATATATCTTATCTTTCTTATTTTGTTGCTGTCTGGATAAATGAAAAAGAAATACACTTTTATTTTGTTTTGTTTAAGCAAAATGTTTTCCTAAATACATAACTCAACCATGTTCAAAGTTTTTATTTATGTTTTGAACAACACTTAAAAGTTGGTAAAAGCATTGTATACCTTTAACACTCTGTTCTACCTTACTACAGATCTTCTCTAAGGTCAGTGTCATGTGACTCCCTGTCATAGAGCATTCATTTTCCAGAGACTTTAACCAGAAAGACATAAAGCCATGGTCAGTCAGGAAGAAGAGGACCTCAGAAGTCCAGCCTCCTGCTCCAACCAGGGTCAACACTGAATTCAGACCAGCTGCTGCCCTAGGCTTTGCCCAGCTGGGAAAGGTTGAAAAATCAAAGCACAGATAGAGCTGTGGAAGACAGGAAGCCATTAGCACGAGTTATTAAGGACAAAAATATTTTACATTTTAGTGACTTAGCATATTTAAGCTTAGCACAGGCTCATTCTTTTATCTCATGATGCTGTGCTAAAATCATCTTGGCAAAACAGGTGGCTAAGATGGGTGTCAGCAAAGAAGCAGCTGCAGTCTCACTATTGAATCTCAGAAGTGCCTTACACTTCCTTATTAAAGGGGTATTTAGGGCAGTGATACTACCCTAGAAGGACTCCCTGCCTCGTTTGCTAGGGCCACAGCTTGCCTTTGGAGCTTGCACTGAAACTGCCCCCTCCCAATACCCACATTGGCTTTCCTCTTTCTATGGCATAGTGTCTCATGTATTGTCCCATTAAAACACTTTCCTTTGTTAGGGAGTTCTCATTCCTCTTTAATTATGTCCTCCAGAGTGACATTCAAGGATAGGTTATTTTCCTTCTTTGTAGAGGATGTGGAATAATTTTCCCAAGGCAGTTTTAACTTCCCCTTTCCTTTAGTAATCCTAGTGTTTTAAATTACTCCTTTAATCACCGTCTCAAAGTAATCACCATGCAATAACCTGTCCTGCGATTTTGACTCAGGAATCAGAACTTCCCCTTTTCTGTGGTTGAGGAGGTGACTGAGAAATGACCATTTTGTGCTTTGTTTTTAAAACATTTTTTTACCTACTTTTTAAGAGGATCTGAGTTGGAGGAGGGATAATGTTTCGTGGATGCTTCAAATTTCCCTTCTTGTTTTAGGATTTTTGATTAACTCCTCAGTTTTAATGATTATCATCCTCTGCAGAATTCACTTCCATTAAGAACCATCTTTTCCAGATCTGATTAAGCTCTCTTTCTTTAGCTCTTGTTGAGCCCTTTGTGATATGTGGAATCCAGCAGGGCCACAATTAACCAGCTCTGCTCCTCAGAGAGTATCTTGAAACCACCTTTTAAAAAACCCATAGAAAAGAATTAAATGTGTGGTCTCCATCTCTGTGAAATGGCAATGCTTACGATAAGAGACTGCCACACTCATCTAAGAATACACAGGGCAGCCTTTTTTTTTCTACAGAACCAGTTCAGCATATTCTTTCCTGTGTGGCCTTCACCTTCATTCTTTTCTACTAACTTTGTTTTAAACAGATCCCAAACTAAGAGAAATATTTGATAGTGACGTTCAACATGTTTTCCTGGACTTTATTTTTTGCATGGCAAATTTACAAGTTTTGGCATGTAAAAATCACGGTACAATTTGTTCAGAAAATTTTAGATACCTTGAGATTTCTTCCCACTTTCTTTGCAGCTTGCATTCACACTTCTTCATTTTCATTTAGTAAATTTTTAGCTATATCCATGGAAGGGTAGCTCTGCATGCAATGTAGATGGTGCTTTTGAAAAGGACAGTGAACATCTGTGTGAATGAGATATGAAGACAGAGAGTACAACCTGCTTTTGCAGATGACAAGAAATCATTCCCATTGTATTCTCAACCTGTCTTGAGGAAGCTTCTTTGTTCTTTGTCCATTTTTAAAGCCTTGGGAATGTGTGATTACTGGGAGCAGTAATGCCTTATCTGAGTGGACTTTTAGGAACTGTTTCCTGGGAGAATTTGTCTTTGGAGATGTCGGGGAATTTGCCAGTGAACCTTCTTAATAATGCAAGGACCTCATTTTGATCTTTCTTTTCTGAGTCTTATTCTTCAAAGCAAGAAGTCTAGGCGTGTCCAAAGCACATACTGAAGGGAGAACCCACCTTGCCTACTGATCGAAACCTCACATTACAAAACATACATCCATTTCAAAGGACTGTGCAGCTACACATGGGAATGTGTGGTGGAATAGCTGGCACTAACATGGGGCTAATGTTTCTGTCCACCCTCTTGGTTTCACAACTGAAAAGACGTGATGGAGGCTAACCTGGGACTTGCCCTCTTTTAAGTGTGGAAGGACCAATATTAGGTTCAAAATTGAACAGCAGTTTATACATTGGTAATTAACACTGGTAAAGTGACTTCTGACACTTGAAAAACCTATTTCCTAACCATCTGTTGCCATCCCAGTTTACTCAGGCAAAACTGACTAAATCCCTTTACAAGAAAACCAAGCAGGCTAAGCTTTCCAAATCTAAAAGTAGAGATCATGTCTGAGAATGTTGTTAGCTGAGGGCCTGATCAGACTCAATATGCACGTGCACAGAAATGGTCTGTACTGGAGACCATGGGACAGTCACTCATGCTGAAGTTTTCAAAAAAGAGATTGAGTTCACACCATACTAGCCCTTGAAAATGGGCAAGGAACAAAATGAGCAAAGGAAAATAAAAGGCAATACTGCTCACTGGAGTTCTTCCTGTGCAAAAATTTCTGTAGAGAAATTTCTTATATGTTATACTATGTGTTTCAGTATTCCAGATACTTGAAGATAGGATCCTATTCTTATATGTATAAGAAAAAGCTGAGAGAGTTAAGCCATTCGAGAAATGAAGTTTGGTGGTTAGTAGTTTCAAGCTTTGAAATGAGTAACTTTTAGGAGAAGCAGATGGCTACTAATGAAGAAAAAAAATTATATGTCATCATGTGATCACATGATGACATTTAAATTTTAGAAAATAGTTTATTTTGCTGTCACTACATATGTTTTCTAAGAAACACTATCTTGTGACCACTGTAACCCTGAGCCAATACAGAGTGACACTGCCACAACCCTGGGTTTTCCCTCCCATATCCTCACCCCTGTGCAGGCATTTCTGCATCCATGTTTCTGTGGTTTAAGAGGTGAACTGGATCTCAGAAACTGAGATGTGTTAAAACAACAGAAGAAAATATCAATGGGAAAGACACATTTCTAATGGGAGTTCAAACCTGAGTTCATCTCCCCTCTCTGGTTCAGTTTAGACAATCCCCTTGAATGGCAGTGGCAAACACTGTGTGGGGTCAGAGAGTTGACAGGGCAGGTGGGATGTAGAACCCAGAGTTCCTTCTTCTGAAGGTACTGTGGGAAGAAGACTCAGAAGCAATGACCTAATTAATATGCTGAGACTTGGAGCCAAGTTAAATTTCTTGGCACCATCTGCAGGTTTGGGTTTTTTCTGTTTTGTTATGGGGTCACTTTCATCTATCTATCTATCTATCTATCTATCTATCTATCTATCTATCTATCTATCTATCATCTATTTATTAATCTATTATATGGTTTCGTTTTAATTCTTTTTTGGTAAATGAATGCCTTGAGAATTTAGGGTTAAAATTCCATCACTGTTTGGTTTCACGTGGAACACTTCAAACGTAATGTCCATTCATGCCTCTACCCCAAATTTTGTAGCTCCAAATTAACCCCAAGGCTCTACATGCATGCATGTCAAAAGTACGTAACTGAGGAACAACAAACTAACAGGGGTCAAGATGTATAAGTTCAGCAGACATATTACAGCAGTGACTCAGGAGGACAGCATATTAGTAAATTAGGCTTTTGCCAGATGTAAAAGCTGATCCTTTTTCAATTGGGTATCATCTGAAAGGTCAAGAAGTAATGAAGCACGGGCGTACAGATCCCCTATTGCCATGTGTTGCCACAAACTCTTGTCTCATAATGCACTGGCAGTTACAAGATACCAAACAAAATAAACCAACATCTTGTGGGTGTCCTAGGTCCAGGTCAATGGTCTAAAGAGCATTCTGCAAGAAATGAAAATGGATGGAATAGTAAAGAAGGGGCATTTTATACTGAGTTCCTTAAATTTACGGTTTTAGTGTATTTGTGATCTTCCAATATTTCACATTCCAGTGCTCTCCTGTGATGCAACTGAGTGCTGCTGTTTACTCTTGAATAATTATCGAAAGCTCAGAAGCCAAATCCTCTTCTGATTTACACCAGAACATATTAAGCTACCTCTGTTGATTTTTAGCTAATTTGGAGGCACTCCAAGTGCATATTGGTGTAACTGACAGGAGAATTTGGCCCTGTATCTCTACAAGAAATAATTTCCTAGATGGATACGAGTCCTGGTACTAAGGTAAATGTGACAGAAAATCTGTGATTAGGTTGGATTGACTTCCACACTGGAAACCTTTTTTGTAAATACTATATATAAATACCAGAAAAAATGCTGTTTGTTTTATATATCTGTAGATAAACACAATTTTATTAGAGCTACCAATATGTAATAAGGGAAGTAGCCATTTTAAGTAACCAATGTCCTATAGCAGCCCCCACAAAACAGGTGAAGGAATAAAACAATCTTAAAAATACTGTTGAAAAAGAAGTACCACAGTACTACTAAAACTAGACCTTGTATTCTTTTTCTGAGCACTTTCAACGTGTAGACCGTGGCTGTTCAAGTTGTATCCCCTCTAGTATAAAGAAAAATCCAGTAAGGATCACACTGGTCTCTTGTGTAGAATCCACTTGTTCAAATGGGCATATCACTTCTGGAATCACAGGGCAGAGTTAGGACCACTTTTCCTAAGTATTTTATTCCATGCCTATTGAATGTGACAAAGCGATTCCACTGACACGTAGGTGCTTATATTGCAAAGTCTAATTGTTGTTTCCTGGGTTTGAGAAAACATAATTTTTTCTGGCATCCTCTTAATCCACTAGTGAGTCAGTAAATCATTCTAACTACCTATTTTTCCCCTGAACTTCTGCTTTCCTCAAAACAAAGGCAAGGATGAAAACAAGCTTAACTGGTTAGACTTGGCCACATTAATACAGTGTAAATTAATGTTTTCCTCATAACTACAGATTGCCTATTCATGAGGTTTTTCCAAGTGCCATGAACAACTGCCCTGCTTCAGGTTGGGTTTTTATTTTTGTACAGTCATGTCTCTTATTCTAAATTCCTTGGTCAGTGGTTATTTCTCCTTCACTTGACTGTAGGTGTATTATCTCTTTCAATCTTGTTGAGGAAAGCTCCCCATTTATGATCATTGCAAAATCCAGAACCTTAGCGTAGCTTGCTTACTTTTCCACAGACGTTGACTTATGCGCCACTTCTTCTGTCTCTCCTTGGTCTTCTTACTTCTACTACTGGAGATCATGTTCCAAGGTCCTGTTTGCTCCTGCAAGCAGTAAAGTTTTGTAGATTTTCCCTCAGGACCAGTACTCTTCCTCATTTTGTCCTTAGTAAAATGTAAATCAAATCCCAGCTAAACCCTTAGTAAGGAGTGCATGCTGCAACAAGGCACAGGAAACTTAATCTGCGTGGTCTGGATATTTGTGCAATTCAGACATTATCAGTGAAGTATCCCATTGCTGAAAACCAGATCATCAGCCTAAAGATTTTTCTACAACATTAGCTGCCTGCCTCTTAGCTTTTTAATTATGTGGAATGGACTGTGAACTGTTTACACCTCTGCCAATAGTAGTTATGCACACGAGAGGCCCACTGAAGTCGTCAATGGAAGTAAGGAACTCCATATGTGTTTCAATGTCATAGAGTGTTAGTCAAGAGTTCCTATCTTAATGCCATTGAATTTTTACTTTCCACTGTCTTTTCAGCTCTGAGTATTTATTCCACATGAGTTTTACCTTAGTTAGCTGTTTTAGCCACAACGTATTCTCACTTCTCAACAAAACAATCTTAAACCCCACAAATAGCAGTATAAGTCAAATGTTATGTGATGGAGGACATAAATCATAACATTTGAGACAGCATCCCTGTCTGCATCTGTGGTTTGTTCTGATTTATTGAGAAGAAAACACAAAAAAAAGTTTCTGCGTTTTGCTTTGGCTCCTTTCATTTATTGAATCCATTGTTGGTAAATAAGCTGCAGTCTACTTTTGATCAGAATTCTATGATGGCTTGCCTGTACTGTCAAGTACCAGTGAAAGCCACTCTTCTGTGCAACACAAACACTAATTCATACAATTGCCTTGAGATTGAAGGGTTATTTCAAAATTAACCTTGACTTCAGCACATGGTCTCTTAAACTGTGTTCAGTTTCTATGCATATGTTTTAATGTAGATATACTAGTGTACAGATAAATGATAAGTCTGGTTAACTTGGGACCTACCGAATGCACTTTGATATTATGCAAGATCTTGTTAACTAACTATGTTTCATTGCCTTTTCTGCAGAAAGGGAGAAGGGGAAATTGGATCAAGGTCTTAGTTTACTACTATTCATCAACAGTGTGAAAAAGAATCAAAGCCACATTAATAAACTAAATATTACCTCCCACTGATCACCGGCTACCAGGCAGATAGAGTTCTTTCTGATGGACTCCTAAGAGGGTCTTCAATAAAGTAAAATATTGAGCTTGACGTTTCTCTTGCTTGCTGCCAGGAAGGTCTAAATTGAGTCCCAGTTGTTTTTCAGATTAATCCATTTGAGAGTATGGAATCTGGCAAGAGTATTTTACAACTTTTTGAAATTATGTTTAAGCTTAATATAGGTTTGGGTATTTCATGTATGTGTGCTTAATTATAAAACACTCATCTTATATCAAATACAAGGTATTAGCATGAATGCCTAAGGAGACTTGGTAGAAATAAGCAAAGAACAGCAGTAAAAAGCAATGCTCAGCTTGGATGAGGGACAGAGCCAAAGCATCTGCAGTGTTATTCTGAAATGTTGCCATGCTTTAAAAGTGATGACTGCTCCTGCTGTACTCCTGTTCCTGGGGGCCTGGTTCTTCTTGTTTAGACCATTTTTAGCTCAGCTGACTTGAGAATTACTATATTCCTGTAAATCAAGAGAAGGAGGAGACTTTGGCTCAATCATCCCTGTCAGCTGGAGAAATATAATAACTCTCCTGTGCAGACTAAAAGAAATCTGAACAGACAATGGAGGGTCTAAGAGTTTAGAGGCCATCTTCAGTTCCAAGCCCCTTCTTTTGAAGTTTGGTGAAGGGTATGACAGTTGCACATGTAAAGCTTTATAAACAATTAGGTTTTTAGCCCTACATGACTGTGTTGGGACTTAAAAGTGGAATGATCTAGAGCTGGCTGTTAGTTTTTCCACCAAATGTTTTTCCTTAGAAAAAAAGCCACTGCTCTTCACTGAAGCTAAAATTACTTTTTATTGAAATGCATTGGATTTGGCTGAATTTTTGAAGGGGAGATTTTTTTTATATCTAGGTTGGAGTTTTGAGAGCAAGCAAAACCCCATCCCAAAAGGGAAAATATCCTCCTGGTTGGATGAACCACAGGTGAGGGGAACCAAGGTGAGAAATGGGTCTTGGACACTCTCCCATATCAAGTAAAATCGCAAAAACTGCACAACTGGTCATTCTGCTCTTCATCCTCTTGTCCCTTCCTGTGGTCATCCTGAATGTGTGGTGGTGAGGAGTTTTTATTTCCTGGCAGTCAGACATGCTAAAGCTCTCTGAAGACTCTTCTCTTAGGGTGTTATCTGTCTCTATCCTAGAAGTCTCTGGAACATTAAAATTCTCCTGCTTGAATTTCAACCCTCTGAGTATTCTGGGCCATGTTTTTTCAACTTATATTACAAAAGTTTTCCAATCACTCCTCTTTTCTTTGTTTCAGAGGTTTTCACAAATCTCAATTTGATCTGTGACTACAGTCTAAAATATAAACATGCAGATAAGAAAACATGCCATATATATGTATGTGTCATGAAAAACCAGCTACTACCTCATATTCTGCATGAGGACAGACACCAAAGCCTCAGACAAAATGTTTCACAGCTCATTGATTGTTCTCATCATAGTAGCATGTACGTCTTCTAAAGGCAACCAGAGAAAATTTGTCAAGGTTACCAAACTTCCTTTTGCTGGAAGCATAGCCACTCTCTGATGCTGGTATGTTGCCAGTGACATCTGACAACAGAGTGTAACAAATAATCTAATGCTGATCACAAAAAATAGGCGGGAGAGATGTGGTTTATGTAAATTAATTTAGTTTTTAGAATTAAGTCCTTGGCATGACTGCCAAGTGAAATCATGGAGGATTTTTCCTTCTCTGGCTGTCAGATGAGTTTAATATAGCACTATTGTTACTCCTATAAAAATTACTCCGCTATGGGAACACATTTACTGTATGATAAATCATATCACATGGATGCAAATAGAACAAGGTTGAATTGGCATGCAGCATGTCTTTGTAAAAATAGCCAAAATGGAAAATGGTTTGAGACCCCTAGGGGAATGACTGTACACATGGCTATACAATGGACTAAATATCTGCTAAAAGACAATGAGAAGCAGGGTACCGCCTTTTGCTTCCAAAACATGAGTGAAATTTCTCTAAATTATGACATCAAATGACCAAGCTTATCCTTGGAGATGATGCATTATTCATTGAATTTTAGGTTTAGATTAAGAATGATTTGAAAGTATGGGAAGGTAACTGAACTGTTAAAAAAACCCTTGTCTTGGAAATATTACAGTAATTACACAATGGATCTTCAGTAAGTGCCTATAAGAGTGGTTACTGGAAGATTAGGTATTGGTTATATTTTTAAAACAAAGTTAGTGTTGAGCTTGACATATAAACAGGAATTAATTTTATAATTTGGGGTTTGTTTTTTTTTTCTGACTCCTCAAGGCATTGGAGATTTTATTTTAATCTGACAGATCTTATTGGCTTTTAGAAAAATGTTTTATGAAGAAAATTCCAAGTCATTGCCCAAGTAAAACAGTCCAAGATTATTCTACCATCTGTGGGCAACTTGGATGCACACAGACATTAATCTATCTACTGGTCATGTCTTGGGTTTGCTGACGAAAAAGCTCTTTTATTAGAAATGCCACTTTCTGATCCTTAGTGCTCAGGAGGGCTTAAGCCATAATGTGACATCTGTTGGCTCAACCAATTATGTATAAGGCATTTTTGATGCAATGGTTTTGTTAGAACATGCCAAAATCATTGAAACTTTAATTGGAAAAAATTTCACAGGTCCAGATTTTAATTTCCAGAGAGAGTGGGAAGAAGAAAAGGAGAACAGAGTTCGTTCATTTCAGAAGAATCAGTAGTTAAGACATCCATCTGCTGTGAGAAGCCACATTCATGTGCCTGCTCTGCCATTTTCATTTTCATGTGAGTTGTTTGAATGGGGGTCTTAGAACAGCCTGACCTGGTGAGTAGAACTGATGTTGTAGTTAAAAAAAATAAAAAGGCCTTATTTCGCATTAGACAGTAAATAAAATGGACAAAATAAAAGTCTGTTTTACCTCCCTCTAAGCAGTCTGGTTAAGTCTGGAATAGTCTGAGAATCAGTTGTTATGGAGATGATAGTGCAAGAAGAAAGAAAATATATGTTTAATGTGAAAGCAGGGAACTGACCCACAGCCTGACAGTATTACTATTGAACTATGAATACCACTATAAACACAAGTCAGGAAAAGCCCTCCTGAGAATAGAGCGTTCGGTGCCAACTTTTTAGGTCAAAAGACTCAAGTCAGAGCCATGAAGGTCAGCATGAGTGTGTCATGGTTCCCTGAACTGCAGACCGAATAATCCAAAAACCAGTTAAAAGCAGCAGTTCCTGATGCAATAGGAGATATTTAAAGGCCTGGGCTGTGTCTTGGTGCATCTGCATCTGCATCTGCATCTGCATCTGCATCTGCATCTGCATCTGCATGGAATTTTACTCCTGACCAGGAGCGTGGTTTGACATGAAAATCTTGGTCCATGCTCTCCATGGTTTTCATCATGGTGAGGTCTCCACAGAAATTTATTCTCTTCAGATGAGACTAAACTGGACTAGGTGCCCTAGAAGCATGGTTAATGGACTCTAACCACTAACAGAAAATCAGACCACAAGCTAGGGTTATTTACTGCCTACGTTGGCAATGAGCCATAAGCAGAGTTAACAAAAAGTCAGATTTTATTAATTATTCTATTCTATTCTATTCTATTCTATTCTATTCTATTCTATTCTATTCTATTCATTAGTTCTGAGTTTTTCAGATGTACGTATTTTGAAAGCATAATTTCCAAAATCAAGGACTCAACATGACCGCTTCAGAACCACAGAACTATATTTTTCTATGCAAAAGTTTATCACTAAATGATGTGAAGACATATTGAAAAGGGTGTTCTAACTTTAAAGAGGTGCCCTTTTATACTATTCTAAAGTCATATTTTGAGTCCTTCCACAAGTCTCTGATTCCTGACTGCTTTGTATGGACTATGGAAATTCAGGAAGGTGGGGTTCCAGTCTTATCACTCAGAGTGTTCAAGATTCTGCCTCACAGCTCCCAGCTGGGCCAGGTTTCCACATGCACAGCAGCTGGCTCATGGATCACAGACTTCTTAAGGCTCAGTCTCAACCTCTGGAATTTGGTGGTCATGAACTCTACAGTGGTCCCATAGGTAAGCCTCACCTGGACTCCTGCAACCATGGATCACGTAGAGTTTGTCAGACTTTAGGCTTTCTTTCTCGTGACTGAGATAGTCTGCTTGATGGATCTACCACATGCACCTTACATGCTGTCATGTCCTCATAATACTAGACACCTGGCTCTGGAAAAGTTTAAAATTAGTCTAGGGCTGCTTTTACTGGTGGTTTTAAGCTTTTCTTTGTGTGTTCCTCACAGGTCCTGAAAAGTTCTTGTGCTGATACTTGCAAGAAGGGAAAATGTGAATACAACGTATGTGAGGGATCATCTGATTTGCTTTACTTAGATCTTCTACAGCAGAGGTTGGAGAGGAATGAACTCGTGCCTCTGCTCATCCTCTCTGTCATGATCTCAGCCAACAATTTGAATGTATATTCATGAACCTCGAGATCATCTCCAGGGGACTCTTTCTTACAGGAAAAAAACCACATCAATTCTCATCTAAAAGCAGATGCCATGTTTTGGAGGGTCCACAAATTTCTAATAGGTTTCATGACACAATCTGAAGCTATGTTTTGATGCAGCCCTTTAAAAACGTAGTGGCAAAGAATCCAAGAAGGTAGGTGTAGAGAACTTGGACAGAAGATGTCTTAACACACTCCAGGAGAGCAGAGGAAATACAAAGTTGGTTGCATTTGAAGGGTACAAGTCTATTATGGAAGGAATACTTCAAAGAGCAAACTGTGAATTCCTTATTTCTTAGAAGATTTTGACAAACACACAGAGATTGCTTTGAAAAAAGGGGAGGTGGTGATGGTGGCCCATCTCTAGAGCCACCTGAAAACTGTATTTAGCAGTAGGATGGCCACCCCACCCCTTTGGGGTATGTATTCAGTCAAAGGGAATCCTCCAACGACACATGGGAAATTACTGAGCTGTCCTTTTCATCTAAATTACAGAGATCTTGTTTCCAAAAGGAAGAAAAAACTTCAAAATCCCTCATATTATCCTGTCAAATTTATTGAAGCCTGTTTTTTTGCCATTTCATCTGCCATTTTATTTTTAATTTTAAATAAAATGGATGCAAAGGTTGAGATCCTTGTAAAAAAAAAAACAAACCAAAAATCCAAACTGCTAGTGAGAACAGAGACATAGACAAGTTATAGTAGTATATGAAGAAAGAAATGGTTCCTGTGTACTTCATTACTGACTGCTTTCAATAGGATTTCTACCTTTGACTTTTTTCAAAAAATTCCTACTGAAAGGAAAAATTAAGATTTAAAATTTATAAGTGTAGGTATTTCTAGTTTTAAATAACTGTATTTTCATATCTGTATGCAAACTTCTATGCAGCAAACATCCCACTTAAAAATCCCACCAATATCCCCCATAAAAAACCTAGCTATTTTCATAAATTAGCTATTTACACTTCTAAAAAATTATTTTCCTGAATAAAATAGCCCTAAATCTCTGCTTTCATATAATCCTGATTTTTGAACTGCTGATCAACCACATATCCTACCATAGCCACTGTGAGATGTTTGGTTCCTATGATAATCATGATCTTTATAAGAAGTTTCTAAATAAGGTAGTAGCCCAGCTGGCTGGAAAACTAAGGACCTAGATATGAGATGTCTATATACTATAGCTGCAAGGGAATGAGCAAAACATCAATAAAGAAATTTTCACAGCACATATAACACAAATTATATGTTACAGGAACAAGAGTTGTATGAAGAATCTCTAGCATTAAGCATGAACCGAAGGGGGGGGGAGGGGAAAGGTTTAGTTAATAATGTTCATTAATTATAGAAGTTTTTTACATCTAAGTTTTCTTGTGTCCTACATTCTAGACAACTACCTACTTTGAAACATAATTTTTATGAGATAGTTTGATTTTTTTGTTTTGTTACGGTGAATAAACTTATAGCATCTGTGACGTTCATGTGATTCCTATTCCCATTGGAGGATGAAGTTTCCTTTGGTGAAATGAGATTCTGGCAAAAAAGGCTATTAATAAATGTAACTTCTTATGCGTAGCAAAGTATTTTGTGTACTTGCAGCATGGGGAATTCTTCAAATGGTTTTCTTTTATGAATAATTGTAAATTTAATGTTGGCATCAATAACTTCTTTAAATGGCTCATTCTATATCTGAGTAACACACTTCTTAGCAGCACAGCTCAGCTTTGATGAATCTTGTGCATAATTTTGGTTTATACCGTGTGAATACAAAAACAAGGAAGATGCTAGAATTGTTCAAATTACCTGCCTCTTAAATGGTTTGCAGGAAAAAGGAATGCATTATGCTTTGGTCAATGACATTGCAGAACACAACGGAATCAACATTTTTTGGCTGGTTATCTGATTGCAGAACAAATTCAGAAAAATGAAAAGGCAGCACGCCCACAGAAAAATAGAAGTTTTCCTGAAAATGAATGTTCAGATCTAGGCAAGAATGATTTTCCTGAAAACAACTTCCTACTAGAGTCTGTGGGTTTGCTAGACGACTGTAACCAAACAGTTACTAGAAGCTGGGATGTTATTTGCTCTAGGGCATCTCTATATGCTAATTAGGGTTCTTTTCACATAGGATACAGAACAGGGTAAAGGCAGGCACAGCTACAGCTGGAATTGCTTTGAAGTCAGTGTTTGCTACTGTTCCCATCGAACAGGAAGTTTCTGTATGGTCAATAGATGTGAGGAAGTTTTACTGTTGGGGTTTAAATACCTCTCTCACCCCATTATGGAAAGCAGCCTGAAACTCAGTGTCTTGAGGTGGCTTTGGCTGAAGCCTTGCCTCGTTCTTTTGGGTGCATCTCAGGGTGCCCATGGGCTTACACACCGTAGAGTTATGTATGGCTGGATTTTTCAAATACATCTCAACTATGTGCCCCTTCCCCGAGGGTAAGTTGTGATTGCTTCAGAGGCCTGGGATTCCTGAAGCCAGGTCTTACCAGTCAAGACCAGGGTATTGAGGACCTCAGCCTTTTCCATAAAGCCTGTCAGCAGTCTCCTGACTCATTTAGCACTGGGCCCATGCTGCTTCTCCTTTCACTTTTAATATACCCATAGAAGTGCTTCTTGTTGTCCTTACTAGATTCAGCTCTGAGTAGGCTTTGGTTTTCCTAATTCCACCCTGGCATACTTTAGTCTTTATATTCCTTCTGACCTTACATCCACCTCCTGTATTCTTCCTTCTCTTTTGAGTTTTAGGAGGAGTTTCTTGTTAATCCATGGAGGCCTCCTGTCTCTTTGACTTGATTTTCTGAGCTTTCTGGTGGACTGCTCTTGAGCTTCGTAGAACTGATCCTTCAAAATCAGCTAGCTTCTCTGGTGGACCACACCCCATAGGATTCCTCAGGTCCCTGCCAAGGGCAAAGTCTTCTCTTTAGAAGCCATGGGCTGTGATCCTGCTTTTTGCCTCATTCCCGACCTCTGAGAATCCTGAACTCCACCATCTCATGGTCACTGCAGTGAAGCTGCCCTGACTTTTCCATTCCCAACCAATTCTTCCATATTCTCTGCAAGTATGAGGTTCAGCAGAGAGCCTGCCTCATTTTCTCCATAATTACCTATGTAATCCTTCAAAGCAGTAAATATTTAAGGATCATATGTGTTCTGGAATTAGGCCATCCAGTATCTTAGATAATTCAGATGTCTCACATTTATATTCTATGACATGAAGCCATTAGTTGTTTTCAGGCTTAGAAGGTATGACTAGAAGGGGCCTAGGCAGACTATTTCACCTCTCAGGACTATATTTTTTTTTCAGTTGTACAGTAGAAAGCCTTATATACATGGCACATCTTTGTCAAATGATGTATATTTTTTATTTTGGAGGGAATACGGTTTCTGCAGTTGGGCTCATAATTGCCAGTATCTTTACTGAGCAGCAAAGCAATGTCACAAAAGTGCAAAGTGAACAACTACAGAATGAAGTAGGTACAGCCCTAAAAGGTATAAAAGATAACAAGATCTTCCTGAAAATGGCTGGTTTTTTTCCCTTGTCTTGCCTAGATCTACCTCCTTCTGCCCAGTATATAGTAGGAAGACTTGAGTTTCTGGGACCCCAGGGAAGAGTTTAATGAATAAAGGTCCTGTGTTTTACATTATATGACTCCTGCCTTAAACAAAAAAAAAAAAAAAGAAAAAGAAAAAAATAAGTTCTTAAAGTTGATGAGCTGTAGATTTGAAGTCTTTCCCTCTGCTCACACATGCCTTGAAAAATAAGATAAAAGACAAAATAACCTGCAGCTGAAATTAATAAAACTATCCTCTTGCAGTTTGAATAAAATGCAAGAGCTAGACTTTGAAAAGTTGGAGTCTAAGACATACTCCAAAAGTTAGGCTGAAGTTCTTTAGTCCTGATTTTTTCTCCAAGCAATGAGCTCTCAGCATTTTCTGCTAAAGTGGATAGAAATTTCTGAGGGCTGATATGTCTCAAAAAGTGGGTCTTTTAAAAATGGATTCAACATCTTATTTCAGAAGTGAAATACCGATTTAAATATCAGGCCTGAGGTTTATTCCTGCAACAGATCAAGTGTACGCACATCGTTTGCATTGGGTCACTCCTAAATTAAATTAAGTTCCACGGTTTGAGATGGGAATTAAACTGGATGGGAGACAAAGGGAAGGAAGAACACCTTAAGTGTTCATCTTGGACAGAGATTTTAGTCTTCCTTTCCCCTTCTGTGGCATCCAGAAAATCTGCACTGTATTTTACAGTTTATTTTAAAAATTTGGTTCAATATTTTTAAGTCTTAGCACACATTTCTTCTTACCTATAAGTTTTTAAATGGTCACATAAAATGGTCTCTAGTTACTTTATTCTTTACGTGTATGGATGGGCTGAACCAGCATAATTCCTGTGGTTGTTCCTCTCAGACTTGGTCCTGCTCCGATTCTCACCCTTTTTGCCATCCTAGTTCTCAAACAGTGCATGAACTCTGCATTTCTGAACATGGGAACGAACTACATTTTCTATGTAATGTCTATTTAAACTTTTGGGAGTTCAGGAAATGTACTGCCACTATTTTAGTGGTAGTTATGCACCATATTAGGGAAGACAGGCACCATGCTTTCTTATGGAAAGATTACTTCTTCCTTGATACGCCCCTTAGCAAACAGAAGGATTTGGTGGATGTACGTGAAACAAGGCAAAACCGCAACAAAAGTGACTTCAGCCAGTTCCACTGCCAAAGTCCTAGCAAAATTATTCATTTTCAGATAAATCTTTAATTGGTTCCCCTCTTAATACTATTTCTGGACCCCAGAGTCCTTTCTAAAAAGCCTCTGTGGAATATTTTTCTTCATTTTTAATTAATTATCTGCAATGTAAATTAATGCACAATAGCATTTTTTTAAAGTCAAGAGGAAAGCATTTTCACTGTAAATTAAGATTCCTCCATCAACAATTTTACCGCAGCTGAGCTGCATCTTCTCTGTTCTAAAGCTCCAGACTCTCCTTCATGATGTTGCTCTGCAGCAGTAAAGAAAGAAACCACTGCTTCACAATGCTAAGCACTCCAGTGGGAAACACAAACAGAGTGCATAAACCAAAGCATTCATTTCATGAGATTTTATTAAAAGGTTTCACCTCTAAATTGAGCTGTCATATGCTGTTGGGAAACTTTTTACCACAGTTTATTTTAACTATGTAAAAAAACATTAAAGGAATGAAAATTCTGCAGTTTTTCATATAAAAGGCGTGACCTTTCACACACTACCAGCAAGCTATAGTGCATTTAATCAAATTGGTTGGAAAGTAAAATCATGCCGAATGTGAGGATTTTTCATTTTTTTGCTCCCCCCCAATTCTTAGGAGTGACCCCAACCTTGTTAACATGCTGCAGATTTCTATGTATCTCTGCAGCAGGCTCTTTGGAGTTCACTCCGAGAAAACTACAGCGCATGATTAAAAGATATCCTCTAGATGAGAAGGACGTTCAGTAATTTATAAATCATTCATTTGTGACATAGCTTTATACAGCTTTTCAAGGAATTGCATTAACTGCTTTTGCAGCTTCCTCAAATGTTGCTTTCAGTAGACAGTGTCATAGGTCATTACCAGTTTTTCCCTTATGTAAGCAATTCCAACTTTCTATTAAAAATACTAATTTCCACCCCACTACAGTATCTTTTGAAGTAGCATGTATATTAAAAAAAAAATCACAAGTTGCTTTGAAATATTAAAGGAATATATTTAAGTGAAGGGCTTTCAGGCAGGTTGTTTTTCTGTATTCCTGATGACAGAAAGATTTTAGCCTACAAAGTCAATAGTAAATTTTATTAAAGTCATTATTTTCCTGTTACAGGCCTTGTGCTTTAAATAAACTATAGCTGACAATGCTGTCTTACATACTGTCATGCTGTAAAACAGCCTTTCTTTATTACCACAGGGACAACTCATTTAGAACTTTGAAAGTGTTTTCACACTGGAGTTGCTCATTTGTGGTGCTGGCCGATGGCTGTTCTTGACGAATACCTTTTATAGCTGGAACTTTCTCCTTTTTTCTTTTGAAGATACAGGGGAGGGAAAAAAAAAAGAACCTGCATACCCAACATTTTCCTGTTTTCCTGTTAAAGATAAATATTCTATCCACACCGCTGGAGACATATCTCGATCTTCCCATAACAATTTTACTGTGACAGCTTGAAAAGTCTTATTCTAACCCAAATCTTCCTCTATTGCTCTGGTGCAAATTGATGGTAGCTCTAACTAAGTAAAAAGGAGTAATTCCTGTTATTCAAATGTTAGTTTTAATTCATATTACAGGGGTTCCTGGCTGAGGCTGTAGTTTCCAAAGACTGTTGTTTTGACAGGAAAGCCAGCACAAAGAATCTACAGCCTCTCACTGTACTCAGTCTTCTGTTGCCAGCCCCTTTCCTAAATGAGTCTGGCACACCTATTCACAGGACCTTGGCTCTTCTGTAAAATTTCTGTTGTAAGCTTAGATCGGTTCAGGATGCTGTTTAGTCACATGGTCCCTCAAGAAGTGGCAAACTGAGGGCTCAAGAGGAAACTGAACAAGGAAATAGACAGTCAGGGCAGGATAGGAGGGCTTTTGGGGACGGTTTTGCTACTGCTGTGACCAGTGTTCTGACCCGGCAGGCAGAGGTGCAGGGTCTGTCCCACTGTGAATTGTGCCAAGATATCCATCCATCCCTGCCTGCTGCAGGAAGGCGGGCTGATAAAATTGGAATTAGGTGAAGGTGTTAGTCTACCAACTCGAAGCCCTAACAAACAAAAGAAATCAAGGTGGGAGGGTGAGAAGAGATGGTATAGGCACTTCAGGGTCTTTTGACTCCCAGTTTCATGTCCTCTCCCCAAGTCAAATGAGTTTTTAAGCCCGTCTAAGTAAGAATAGGTTTGGACTCTTTGCATTGAATATATCCGCTTGCTTTTCATGCAAAATTTCTACTTTCACCCCATGAGAAGGTATGTTCTTGACTGCCTAACAGCTCCAGGCCTTCATCACAGAGCCATCCTTCCTGCTCCCAGAACTTTCATCAGCTGTTGTTATCATGCAAATAGGACTACAGCCAGGGCAATTTTGTAAATTCTCCAAATGAATGAGCTATATGAGCAAATGTTGCTTGAATTACAGATGGCTAGCTTGATCTTTGTATTTTCCTGTTCTGAATATATTTCTATGAATGAAGCTGTCTATCTTGAGATCTGAAAAATTAAGTTTATCTCTTTGAACCTGTATCAGAACAGTACTGCTAGAGTCATCTGAATGCAGAGTTGAAAAGATCACAGGAGATGATCTAGCTGACCTCTCTTCACCAAGAGGGAGTAACATTACGTAGCACCTCCCCCAAGTGTTTATCTAAACTGGGTCTAGTCACGAAGCTAAAAGTCTTTTCCATGCAGACACCACTTAAAAATTCCCTTTGAAGTAAATTAAACCATGTTTTTCTTGGATCCCCCCCTTATTGACCTTTCGGTAAGAAGCAAGTGTTACCTCTTTGTAGTGACTTTATGCATTGAAGATGGACATTTTACTTTCTGACTTCCAAGCTGTCCAAACCCAGGCTCAACTAACAGAGTGTCTAAGAGTTCAGTGTTGCTAAAAGCTCACCTTTTCCCTTTCTCCTCACTATCCCATCTCCAGATCTTCCCTCACCAAGTGCCAGCACACATGCCTGTATGATCTCTTAAAAGGCACACTCCAGAAAAGAAGCCTAGCAAAACCAGCCTAATAACTTTCTACTGAGTTATTAAACTAAAATGGCTGATGACAAACTCCAGTAAGGATCAAAAAGCGATGGAAAGGAGTGGATGTGTTCACAGAGCTCTGACTAGGCAAGGACTGAGGGTGGAATGGGGAGTGGCTGCTTGGATGGCTCTGATACCCATAGACCTGCAGCCTCAGAACACAGATTTACGATGAATTTGGCATAGCTGAAAACTTCTGCTGAGAGAACCAGCCCTTTCCTCCCCACTGCTGTGTTCCCATCTTTTCCTTCAGGGCTGGATCAGGGAATCACATACCTTCATGATCTGTAGTTTGACGGGCTAATTTTCCATCAAGCCAGTAATCAACTCAATTCATAGCCTGCTAGGCACTGGATCAAGATGTGAATGACACAAGAATAGCAAGTGGACAGACATGGAACCCTTGGCAACAGCCAACACTTGACTCAGATTGCATATCAAACAAGAGGACCAAATTCTTCCTTTTATTTAGGCTGATATACGTGTAATTCAGAAGCAGTAACTATCCTGCTTTATTCATTTAGTCAAATTAATTCTGCATAAAATCACAACAAAAAAACTTCGACCAAAATAGATCAGACTATATATTTCACAGGCTAAAGTGTTCTGAATCACAGATACTCAGAGACACCTTTAGAAACAGGAAGTTTATCATGGAAAGCTCTTAAACGGGCAGAGAGAAGACTAAATGTATTTTGAGTCCTCTGCCATGAATATTCACTTTGGTGTGACCACATCATTCACTTTTCCCCCAAAGCTGCTGATTTAATTGTTCTTTGTACACTTTTAGGAACTATTTGAAATGTAGAGACTATAAATTTACCACTTGTCAGTTTGGGCTTTATGCATCTGGCACTCTGCTGGCATTCCCTAGCCTGTGAGTCTTGTCAGAGAATACATATTTGTAGATACCCAACCAGGAGGTCACATTTAGAGTCTGAATCCATTCCCGGTACTCATGATTTATAATAAACATTCTCTCTTTAGGTCACCTAAGCTTTAATTTGCTGTGCATTGAATGGATTTGTTTTGAATGAAAGAGTTTAAACATACATCAATGAATTTTAAGTCTCAGTATGTCACCTGTCTAGAAATAGCAGTAAAACTTCAGAAATTATATTCCAAGTACCCATGTTACCCATTTTTGTCCTCCTGGACATCAACAGGTATTTTTCTCCTTCAAGCTGTGGATTTCAGTAGATTAAAATGCTCACGAGTATTAGCTATCTGCTGCAGAACCATCTGTCCCACCTGCAGAACTGCCCGAAGGCTGTTACCCAGACAAAAGACATAGAAAGACTGTTTCAAATTCTGAGTTGATTGTTTTGATATATAGCAGTAGATATCCAGCCCACATTTTGCAACTAATTTTTACTAGATGTCCCTGCCAGAAATTGAGTATTTTTTTTTCCTCTTCCCCCTACAGTCCTGTCCCTCATGCTTCATGTAGCTAATGTAGATTGTATCAAAAAGCATGATTTGTGATGTTTGTGTGTTACTGTTTACTTAAAAGTGCTAAAACCACCTTTTCTTATCAACAGGAAACTTTCAAGATATTTAAAAGCATCCTTTAAACCTTCTGGCAGCAATAAAGCAAAAATGGCAGGTGGCTGTATGAAAGAAGCAGGATATGTTTATACTATAACCAACCGTGGTGGGAGGGGGGGAATATACCAGATACAGTGGGCTGGAATCTCATCTCAGTTACAAAGGTGCAAATCCAGAGTAATATTCTGTTAACATCAGTGCTTTTAAAAAAACTCAGGCTATCTCAGTGTGGTCAAAAAACCAAACCCAACCAACAAAAAATCGAACTGTATTTGTTCTAAAAAGAGCTGTATTAAATTTGTTTGGGTCAGGAGGGACAAAGGGCTGGTTTGCTCACATTCCTGCTAAACCAGACCTGAGTGTGCATTTCTTTGGTTGCCTGTGTACCACCAAGGAGCGCCTAATTGATTTGAGCACTTGCATTTCTCAATTTATGAAGCTGAACCTTTCAAGTTTATAACACTTCTTAGCTGCTTTGCTGTTTGGATACACCAGTGTTGTTCCTGATACTATCTGCTGTTCTTCCGGTGGTTAGACTAGGAGAGCAACAGAAGTCTAAGAATAAAAGCTTTTCCCTAACCCTGTTTGGTGCAAATTTAGACCAAATTCAGTGATTAAAACCTCCCAACAGCTATTTTTCTACCAATGCTGAAACATTTCCATGAAGTATTAAGCAACACCAACCAGCACTTGTTATACTAGTTTGTGGTATTAGAAGGTACAATGCCTGTGGGATGGGAAGGCTGAGAAATTCAAACTTGTTTGGAAAAATAAAAGTTGAATTTTCTTTCCAGATTTAAAAAAACCCAAACCAAACCAAACCATACCAGAAAAACAATGTTAAAAAAAAGTTAGAGCCATCTTGTTTTCCCTCTGTCCAGCCTTAGCCAGTCCTCTCAAACCATGCACAAGCAGGATCTGCCAAAAATTGAAGCAAGAGATATTTTGGTAAGGAAATCCCCACACCTGCAGATTGGAAGCAGCTACACTATGTAAACCAGACACATTAGTAAGAACAGTGGACAAGACAGCTTTTTGCAACACCTTTTACTTCTGCAAAATCTATGAGCCTTTTGAAAACTAAGCCCTTGGTGCTGTTTTCTTGCATTTTTTCTATGTTGTGCTTAAGTGGAATGAGGACTTTGAGGGAACTTAGGCTTGTCTAGTCTGATTCGGTAGTCTTTGACTCACAAAGGATTAAGAGGCCTCAGAATCGGCAATATTTGAGAAATGTTTCCTTTATTCTTGTAGCTGGCTGTGGGAAAGGGGAAGTTATCACAAAAGGCCCCTTCTGTTAGAAAATGATTGTTCTTGGTTAAAAAAAAAATAGAATCAAAGTGCTCCCAAAGACTTAAAAGGCAGTAGTTTAACAAGCTACATTACTTGAACTGTTTTTCTCCCTGTCTTTTCCATCTAATAGACTCCTTGGTGCTGGTGACCAGAGTGACACTGGAGGCAGCAGGCAATGACACATTACAGGCATTCCTCTAGCTGACTTTTATCCGGTGACTTTGAGTGCAGGTGCGAGCTGAATTGTGCAAGGTAGTTCAAACTCCCTCTCTCTGATTTCAGTCTTTCCAGGGGGTCAACTGCTTATGAGGAATATCCATTATTTATACCTTTCAAGAGAATTACATCAGCAGGAACATATGTATTCATGTAATAAAGCTAGAAAGTACCATGCAAAGCCACGCTGCTTTAAATATGTATGTGAAATACACGAAGCCAAGTACTGTATTGACTTGTACCTCCCTTACACCTGTGACTTCAGCAGAAGCACACAGGCTTTGAGGGGGTAACTTTGTCCCAATGTGTGCCTTGTCCCACTACCCCCTTTGGACACACAGCCATGGACATGTGTCATGTGTGGGCTCGGGACTCCAGTCCCTCCATTATCTGCGGGTATCAAGAGCATCAAGAGTGGTGATGTGCTTTCTTCCAGGGCCTGGTTTAAGTGTCAGTGGCCACATATAGCAAGCAAACACAGGGTGATTGGTGCCCTTCCAGGGCTGAGGGGTGTCCCTGTCAAGGACTGTGTTCACACATCACAGAGATTTAGACCCTGCCTGCTGATCAACAAACACCTTGGCCTTCATTACAGAAATCAAATTTACATCTCCAGAAGCAGTGGAAACTTAAATGTTGTTTCATCCCGGCCTCTGGCTCTGAGCTGTGGCATTAGTTACCCTGAGCAGCTATGTTTCTCTTGGCTGAATTAATCAATTGCGCTTTGAGGGCAGGTCCTTTTTTTACCTCAAGGAAGAAACTGCATCACATTAGCTACCAGTCAGCTTCAAACCTTTCACTTTGGACTACGCTCAAAGAGAGTCTAGCCAGAGAGAAAACTGGAATCAATACACTAGGCCAGCACAATCTGGATTTCAGGTCAGCATGTGGAGAGAGAAATGGCATTTGTGAGACTGATGGCCAGCGAACTGCTGTTTCTGGGCAAAGGGCAGACTTTCATCCTCAGGCTCCTGGACCTGTTTGCAGCAATCGACCCAGGGACATTGGGACAGCACTTTGCACGAGGGCCAGGGGGTTTCACCTGTTTTAAGTTTTGTTGAGAGATACATCCAAACCTCCAACTTTGGATCTAACTGTGAACTCCTCCAAGGATCAACTTTATTTGTACCCTTTTCATGCTACCTAATGCAGTCTGGAAGAGAATTAGTTAAATTGTGACTGACAAATGCTAATAGAATGGTGAATATCAAGCAAGTCAGAAAAAAAACAACATTTGCATCTTCCAAAAATTAAGGGAGTTGTAAAAGAGACTGATAACATGAATGAGATTGAGTGAACAACCGTGCTCACTAAACAGTCTTTCCTAGGGGCCGGATAAAAAGCAAGGTTCCTGGTAAGTGACAGTTTTCTTTTAATTTCAGTCCAAGTTGAAAATTCATAGCAATTTTTTAACTGTGATTTTGGTATCCCAAATAAACCTTCTGGCATACAGGTAAAGCTCTTGCTTTATACTGGACAAACCTTTTTTACACCAGAATGTCTGCAACTATCTCCAGCCCACAGCCTGAAGTATTCTCAATTTCCAGGAGGTGTGATAATGATGAATTTCAGTGAGATGAAAATTGTTCCAATTTAAGAATAGCTCAACCATTTCACATTTGACAGTAAAATATACTAATTTAAAAAAAAGTATAAAGATTTGGGCTTTGTACGTGCAGTGCACAAATAGAAAATCCCTATCAACAACATTTACTGAAGTCAAAATCCTTCAGGATAAGTTCTCTGAAAATTAAAACAGACTTCAAGCTATACATCTAGATGAAAGACTTCCACAGCTTTATACATACAATGCACTCAAAAGCCAAGTTTCCAAAGCCTCAGTAAAAGCATCTAATGTCCAAGTCTACATTGATAGCCCTATACATGAAAAGACAATATTTACTCTGTCTTATGGTATTAAATTGAAGGTTTTATCACACACTTACAAACCAAGTGATAATTCCAAGCCCTTTCATCAAAGGTATTTGAAATGAGAATTTCTGGATGCCTCCTAAGACCAGATGAAAACCTTTTGGCTGATCTTCACATAAGAGATGGTACCATATTTACATTACTGATTCAGAAAACTACTTCTCTGCTCTCAGCTAGTGTCATCCTGTATTTGTCTTTCATCCTGACATGATCTTTTAGCAGCCTTATTATTTCAAAATTCAAAAAGCTAAAGTGACTTGTTTTGCTTCTTCCTTCGAAAGTTTGGTCATATTAAACAATACTGTTGCTTTGCTGTTATTCATGTCCTATTGAGCCACCACTTTATGAAATTGCCTTTCATCTTTTGACGCCTTTTTTTCTGACAGCAAGCCTGTCTTGCCACCCATCTCCCTCTATGACTAAGAGGTTTCTCCTGTGCAAGATTTCACTTAGGAAATTCCACACTCAGGTCACTCATGTTCTGCTGCCTTGTCTCAGCATGTATAGGAATCTTTCCTGATCTTCTTGAAGTCAACCAGCTTCCATTCCTGCGACACATTCAAGATACCTCTGGTTGATGTAGCTCTTCTGATCCATAATTCTGACTGTGATACAGTATAAAGAGATCTCTCTGTAGCTCCACATCTTTTCTGTTTGATCTAAACTTGGTCTCAAGATCTTTGCTCCTGCCTCCTGCCTCCAATTTTACTTGTTTGGTCATAATTTCACTACCAGCTGTGATGCCAGTTGCAGTAATCAAGGGTCATAAATCCTTTCATATCTGCTATATTTCATGTTGTCTGTTCTCAGTGCATACAGATGACAAAGTAATTAGTATTCATGTTATGTTAATTAATGTTGATGTAAATATTTCATCTCAAGCTTCTGTTCTGTTGGGACAGCTATAGGAATTATTATCAGAATTGACTGTTGCCAATGGGCAGTCAATCTGACCATTAGTATTTACTAATGCTATGCATTTAAATAGCTTATACAGACAACCCAACAGTGTGACCTCATGTTCCTGCTACACATGTTTTTCCTTCTAAGTGATTATAATAGAAAATAGATAAAAAAATGTATAGGCTTGTAGCATGTGTAAAATAATGTTTTGTCCCAACAGGGATTGTAAATTCCTTGAGAAAGAGATATCAATACATATTTCAGTTAGTTTAGAACAGTGACGTATTAGAACAGTCTTAATTCAACACCTGATTTCTTTAATAAAATGCTTGAACTATTCTAGAGTACCAATGCTAAGAAGCTAAAGTCACTCTAATTAGGTGGTCTAACTTTCTGAACAGCTGAATGCACAGCATCTCTTCTTGTGTTGTATATGCATGCTCTCATATATGCTGTGATGCTGAGCAAGCAGTTCAAAGTCTTGCAAATATCTGAAAAAATGGGTATATTTTGATAGATATGTAAAAGAATCTAAAGGGATTATTAATTCATGTAGATAACCTTCTAAATGACCTAAGATCAAGAAGCCCTCTAATCAAAGCAGTGACTTGCATCAGGTATGGCACACTCTTTGTATTGAAAGTGGCATATATATGTTCTTTATTTAAACTAGCTCCTTAGCTTTAAGGAAGATATATTTCTCTAGTGAACTGTTGGAGGTGGTGAGGGAAACAAGTCAAAGGAGGTATTATTGGATTATTCACTCTTCTAGGACAGAACCTGTTTGTATAATCAGAGATATGCCTTAAGTGGTCTTTAAAGAAAGCCAGATTTTTTAAAAAAGGGGAAAGAGGAGGCTTCATTAACTAGACTGACAGGCTCCATAGATTTCTCAAGTGTTTAAATTAAGGATTGTGAGTTCTTGAAACTTGACAAGAAAAGCAGGATTGTCACTGCTGGCTGTCTGAACCAGAGGTAAGTGCAGATTAAGCTTTTCCTATCTCTATTATAAGCATGTTGCCTCTGTTCTCAAAAGTTCGGTGAAATAGAAAAGAGACTATTGTTTTTTATTATTTGGAAAAAACCCAAACAACTACTTTTTTAAAATGTCAGGTTAAATTCTAAAGTACTAAAAGTGCTCAGATGCAGCTCATTATTATTCTAGTGGTAACTATCTGGCACTTGGCATAAATTCCTTAAATAAAATTGAAATCAATCATATCTGGACACCTAGAACCAAATTTTTAAGAGCACTCATGATGAGGATAGCATACTTTAAAATATATTAAGCTGTTTCTGTTGAACGTTTTAGACTTATTTACATATCTGGTTTCAATCAATGTTGAATTCATGTTGTACTTGTGCAGCATGTTCTCTGAAAGACCAATTCTTGCACAGTGTGAATCTCTGCTTGTTCTTATGGATGCAAGTATGGCAGAACAGCATGAATTTTGAAAGTCTTACCAAAAAATTAACATTGGATGGAATTTTTTCAGATCCCTAATTTGGGAAAATTAGGTTTTGGTGAAGTAGCAAGTTTAGGCAACTCCTGGACAAAGCCTGGTCAGACCTTGGCTTTGCACTCAGAAGAGCTTCCTTTGATTACTCAGTCCTACTCAGGATTCATTTTGTGTCTGTACAATTATTGACACAGAATTAGAAACTAATCAGGCAGTTGATACAGAATGAGATGTCAGGTATCAACATGGATGTCAGAGCACGTACAGGTGGCTCAGAGCAAGTACTGGATCCCTCTCAAATTGTCATTGAAATGGTCTCATGTCTTTACCACACTTAGAAACAACATTGCTGACAATGTAATTGCTGGGAAGCAATTACATTTGTTTGTGCCCCCATGTACCTGGCAGAAACTTTTAAAAGATGTAAAAAATAATTTGATTTTTTTCTTCGAAGAAATAAATAGGCCCTTATCCATTCTAAGGAAACACAGTTGTTATAACAGGATGCTCTACAAATTCATAATAAACCCCATCCCCACAATGAAAAACTGTTTCCTTGGGTTTTTTTATTAATATTATTTTTAAGAAAAAGGGTGTATGTTGCAGATGTTAGTGCATCTGATAACTTCTCTTGGAGAACACTTTACTTGCTTGTCTTTGTTAGAGAATGGCCAAAAGCAAGTTAAACTTAAGTAGGTTTATACTGTGCACATACATTTGATTTCACAATCACCCCCCAAATGCTTCTATCTCTTTCAGTAGGGGAAAACATGCTTTGGCTGCTTCTGTCACCTGGCTGAAGAATATAAAAAAAAAAATAAATAAAAAAAAAGTTACTGTGTGCAGTTAATATCGAACAGCAGCCATCTCCAGATGATCCCTGCTGCATCCAATTTCTGCCAAAATGCTTTCTGTTAAACCTCCATCAAACAGACACACGGCGCACAAAAGAAAACCTCATCACCAAGGGAAACTAATCCACCGGTGCGCAATGTAAGCCTGTCAACTTTTTATTATAAGAAGTCATCACTCATTTCAGTGAAGATTAAAAGTATGACTAAATTGAGAAAATCCTCTTAGCCATTCGGAATTTTAATAGAGGAGAAAAGGGGGTGAGTAAAATTTAAACTGTATGTGCGTATGTGCCTATATATCTATCTATATATGTGTGTATGAATCAAATATATAAAATTACATATATATCTCCACACACAAGTTGTATTTTATATATATATATATATATATATAGTAGGAGAATGAATGTTGGAAATAAGATGCTTAGAGCTGTCCCCTCATTGCCCCACAAAAATAGACTACCAAAAATTCATACATAAACATGTAGCCTTGTAGTACGTTTTCTCAGTTACCACAAACAGTTTCTGATTCAGACGAGCTTAAGAGATAAGAATGGAAAATGAGTCCTCACAGCTTTAATTACATCGCCACTGGCAACAAGGTGTTACAGTGGCAGAATGACAATTGCTTTTACTCAGAGTATGGATTCAGGGTCAATATGCTATTTCATCCTAGTGCACCACAGCAGATGAGCACCATGTTGTTTCTATATTGGCCTTGCACTACTTTATCCCTGCAGGTAAAGTTGGTCTGATGTGCAATTAGAATTACAGATGTGTATTTAGCTACTACTTTCTTTTGCAGATTATGGTGAAGACTCTAAGTTTCACTTAAGCTGTCATTGAAGATGTGGGTAATCATCTTCCCATTCCAAAGATTTAGCTGGCGTTAAAGAAAAATTATTGCTGTAGTCACTTTAAAGTTTGAAAGTGATCAGATGTTATCTTCAAAGCCTTTAGCTGCTTATTCAAAATAGCCAAAAAACTTTAGAGTTACGTAACTCCTGGCAGCCCTCCCTCTGCTCCCCCAGTCACTGCCTCCTAAGTTTTCATATTAATACCCAGAGCCACAGAAACAGCTTGAAGAGCATAATAGAAAGATTTATAAGGAAACATCAGGATAAATGGCCACATTTCACAAAAGACAAACACATATGCACCTGAAGTTAAGTACTCTACTACCAAGAAGATAAACTGCAACTGAATCTTACCTTACTGCAGTTACACAGGCACCAACTGGCAATGAACTGAGTTGAAATTCTTTCTGCAGATCACTGAGGGCTGTAAGACCAGGCAACCTGCCTCTTAGAGCATAGTCGAACAGTGATGCTGACACCTTTGGGAGAGGCAGGGAAACCTGTCAGCAATTTCAACGTCTCCTGGCCCTTTGATTAAGCCCTTTTTTTTCTTTTTTTTTCCTTTTTTTTTTCCAGCTTGCTAAACCTTTTTGCTATTCACGTAGCCTGATTTGCGAGGGGTAGACAGCCAGTGAACTGCTTCTGCTTTCAAAGCCTACTTTACTTTCCGTAACCTTCCCTTCCATCCAATGAAAAGCAACTGTGGCCTTTTACTAAGTAAATGAGCAAATATTTTCCCAGTGTTCACCAGGTTAGATCCCCATTTAATTAAACTGGCTCATTATGTCCCTATCTGATTAGCAGAGTAGAATCAATTATTCAATGCACAAACATGGCTGCAGGAGCTAGAGGTGTATACAGAGCTGTTCATTTAATTCCAAGGACACTAATTAGGTACAAAGCAAGCAATAACTTTAACAATTGCAGGCACAAGCATACATGCAGTACAGGACAAGGGGAAAAAAACAGGCCTTCATTTTCTTAATAAGCTGGATTCTCTTCCCCCTAACAGGGTCAAGAAAAAACAGAAAGCCAGAGAGGATGAAATGTAGATCAAGAAAGCTAAGCATCCAGGAAATAACCCTTGGGATTTGCATATGTAATAGTGTGCTGCTACTTTTGTACTTTATAATCAAACAGTAGGCAATTATCCAAATTATTGACAGCAGATTTCTCATTTCAACTGCAAATTAAGGCCATTAATAAAGCTTTCTAATGCAAAAGTGACTAATTAACTAATGGAATGGAACTCTGAAGCCGTGATATCAAAACCAGTCCACCACATATTGTGGAAACACAGGGGAACTAATTAGTTTAATTATCAAAACAGCTAATTAAAATTACACAGTTGCCTAATTAGTTCTTTGCGTTTTTTCTCTGGTTTAATTGACAGGATGGAGTTAAATAGGTAACTGGTCTCAAAGAGGGAAAAGGAAAAAAGAAGGGGAAAAAATGTGAGGACTAGCTTGTGCTGAATATTTTAGCTGATGATATCTCATTCGTGTGGCAGACTGGTAACAGGAAAATAAATGACTCTCATCCTTTTGGTAAGCAACTCCAAATTTTCTGGACATAAATCTGCCCTCAGAGTAAGCTATCTAAACAGATTTTCATGAAGGCAAAAGGCTTGGATGTCTTAATGCGTACAAAGGGTCAGGGCTGGCACATAATTTTGAGAGGACAGTCAGGAGTTTTTCTTCGAGGAAGTTAATTTTTCTCTTTGTTTTATTTATACCTCTCTGTATGTGTGGTGTTATAGTCATTGTCAAAGGACAGGCTTGAGAATGGTAGAACACAAGATACTTTCCTTTAGTGTCTCATCAGATAAGCCTCAAACAAAGGAAAATAAAAATATGAAGTTTTGATATCTGAGCCTCGGAAGGTTCAAAGTTCAAGTCTGGCTCTTATCTATGCTTGCCCTTGTCTGCAAAGTAGAGCTAGAAATCTTGAAAGAAAAAACATGCTAGCTGAAGCAATGCTTGTAAAACTTGCAAAATACCTCCACTTCATTCATAACTCAGTCACTGATTTGATACAACTCTATTCCAGCAAAAAGATTTTTGTCTGTGTGTAGTAGCTTCCATTTATACCAGAAAAATTTCACCTATCCAAAACTGCAGTGAAGCTAATCCCAGCTCAAACACTTGTTCATGCTGCAGCTTCTATCAAGTTTATTAATGGTTTTAATGGAAAATAAAATAGGAAAATTATAATGTACTTATTAAATTAAACAGTAGCATAGTTAAGACCGAGATAACTGGTTGTGAATTGGGCTGAAAATACTGCACAGCATTATTCAGTTACTTTCTTAAACTCCGAAAAGCACAATGGAAAGAACTAAAACTAAAAATAGGCAAGCAGCAAGGGGTCCAGTTCCTAGAAAAGCAAGGAGGATTTTCTATGTTTGGCTTGATTTTTGGTGGCTCAGTTACTCCAGCAAAACATTCTGCATAAATACCTAGATAGATGTTTCCTATGCTTACTTGCAGTTCACCAAAAGAAACAATTAATATAGTATTTCTTGCATTTAAATCATGCTTGCCCTACTTCTAGAACTATAAGGGGAATAAAGCTTGTTTTTACAAAGCAAGCCCTTTATCAATGTTGCCAAAAAAATGAGAGCTCACAGCAACTAAGCATCTAGGTGATAAAAATTACAGAAGGACTAATGAGAATCTCAGTATCAGAATACTAAAACTTCAGAGAAAGATGTAGAGAAAATCAACATGAACATCCTGAACCTGAAAACATGCTGAAACCCTCCCCTCGAGGGAGTCACCTGGGTGCTGAAACAAGAGTAGAATTAGCTGTGAGGATGAGGTGCGGTCCCTAAAGAGAGAGGCAGAGGATGGCATGGAAGGGTTCAGCTCTGTGGTGAGATGGCAAATTCCAGTTATGGTCAATATTTATAGCTATATTAATAAGGAGTTGGGATTCTGGGTGGGAAAGGAATCTTTGGGTCCAAGGTACCTGCGGGCAAATCAAATCCAAGTTATTGGAATCAGACCTTTTCTGTCTCTTCTTCAGCAGACAAGATAGCAGAAGCTGGAGACGGGCATGAAGTACCTCATATGAGGTCCTTAGATTAGAAAGACTGAGTACCTTGAACTACTCATTGATTAATTTAAGCTCTGTTTTAACTCCAGTCTGTGTGATTTGGGGGTTGTTTTTCTCACTGTGAATTTGGAAGTGAGGAGGAACACAAATGCAGAGCTGGAGGTGCAGAGGTGAGGAGCCAGGTGAGGAGTACCTGGTAGGAGATGTGTTTTGTCATGGTGTGTCAGGAGCAAGCAGCTGGCTAGTGGAGAAGGTGTGCTCAGTGTGCAGGAGCCATGCTATCCATGTGAACAGAATTCACTGTGGAAAGGCAAATGTGTTTTGGGATAGTGAGAGGAGATGCAGCTTCTTTTTTCCAGTGTTTTACAGGTCTGGTTTGTGCACTGTGTGGCTGAGAGGGGTCAGGGTCAGAACAGCCAAGTGCGAGGATGTGTCCAAAGCAGTCTGAAAGGTGGCCAGAGAAGGTCTGGCTGCATCCCCCATAGCACAGGTACAGAGGTGAGGGATGTAACACCCCAAAACAACCTGCAAAACCTCAGTTATCCTGTCTGAAAAAGAAAGTTCCTCACTGTAGAAACTATAAGCCTTGCTCAATATCAGTTTCGGCGGGGAATTAATACCCCAGTGCAAATTCCAGCATAAGGACAGGGCATCTCTGGGAGTGATATGAGCCTTAGAAAGATGCAGTCCATGCGCATTGATACACATTTCCCCTTTCTTGGCACGTTGGCGGAACCTGCTACAACATAGTACTGCAGCTTCTCCCCAGCTTCCTAAATGTGGAGCTTGTGGTCAGGAAGGTAGAGAGGGGATGCAGCCTGGTCCTTGACGGGAGAGGGAGTGCAGCGTGCTGGGATGCACCAAGGGAACAGAACGCAGTGGGTCCTGCATTTGCATAGCTTTACACAAATTTGCATACTGGTGTGCAGAGAGCAGCTGGAAAAGAGGAACAGAAAAACTCCAGAGTTTCACTGTTTTAAAAAAATTACTTCTTGAGCACTTCATTATTTAAACTCACCCTTTCTTCCTCAAATTTGCTGTTCACTCCATTTGTTGAGGAAGTAGAGATGAATGGATGACCCTGCTCAGTGCAATTGAGCTAACACAACATACAGAGGTCTGAATCATAGTCCTGGGGCATGTTCCCCGTTGGCTGTGACTCTTGCTCCTGTAAATAAGTTGAAAGTTACTTTGTGTTTGTTTGTTGGTTTTGGGTTTTTCATTTGGTTGTTCCCATAGGCTTTGTGAAATAAGTACTTTCTGTTTTTTAGGACAATCCTTAATAAACTTATGAATGCTAGCTTTGGAGCAGCGAAATGTATGGATGCTTGAAAGAAATCACTGGAATTTTCTTGTGTTTTTTTTTCTTTTTAAATATGATATTAAAGACTAGTTTTCCTTCATGCTCTCAGGAGCAGATTAACTTAACTACTGATCCCCTCCTTTAAACCAGCTCGAGGCATTTTTTTTTGGCAAAGTTATACATGACTGAAAATAAGGTTATAATTGAGAATGTTAGGCAGCCATAACTTCAGTTTTTGTTATCAGCACTGTCTACAAAACTTCACAGTACATTTTGACATAAAATGTAGACTGAGACCATGAAAAGAGCAAAGCAAAGAGGGCTTGTATTTATCGCTTTGATACCATTCCTATTTAAGCATTATTTAACTAGCAGAGCATCAGGCAGAGTTTGTTGCTGACTACAGCTTGCAATTCAGGACCGCTGCCTCCCAAAAGAAATGATGACCTGGTAAATGTGCCCACGTCCTTACATAACAACAGTATTTATAATCAAAGGATAAAATTATATGGCCCCAAATATGCTTGGCAGACAGGGAGCTTTGTGAATCATCTAGTGAGACTCTCCATCTAATAGAGGGTGGTAAGGATCGTATGAGTGGAGGTTAATGAAAAAATGGTAGTCACGTATGTTTCTCTTCAAGAGCCAGATGCTGGAGGCAAGTGATTCTGCTCTAATTTTCTTTCTCCTGCTCTATTTTTTTTTCTTTTAATGTATATTTGTGATCCTCATTGCTGTTGAGGAAAGACACAAAATGTGACCCCAAAGTACTCTAGAGGCTCAAAACCTATTGTTTTTCTTAAAGTTAATTTCTTGATTTAGCAGACTGCTGTGTCTGATTTGTGATTAGAAAAAGTCCCTCATAATGCTGTATTAGGAAGGGACGTGAGGCTTGGCAGCATGAGGACAGAACCAGTGTTGTAGAGAAGTTAATATGTACAACTGCAGCTAAACAGATTGGATGCTAGAGGAGTTGGACTGTAACATCCTCAATACAACACAAGTTTAGACATCAAGAACATCTAAATCATTGTGATTTAGATCACTTATACTGAGTTGTTGCTTAGCCACAAATCACACACACTCTGCCATTCCTGGTTTTGTCTGTTGAGGTGAGTATTTTCGGCCTGCACTGGTGTGATGTGGTTAGTTGCATTAATGTATTCCTTTCTGTTCAATCCTTTTGGAGGTATTATGTATATCTAATCCTCAGCATCCGTTCTAAGTCTCTTACATGGATGCCTAGAAAGAATGCAGGAGAAAAGCCAAGTCCTTCCATCATGACAGCAAAGCAGTATCTGGGCTGTTTGGCAGAAGCTAAGTTAATGCTGGCACCTCACTGGAGGGAGGACTGTGGAAAGCATGCCCATTCTGGTTGCACAGAAAGGTTGTGAATTTTAGCAGTGCATTTCTGAAACAGAGAAAAATTGATTGCATTATTTTCAGCAAGCAGGGAGAATTGTTTTGAAGCATACCTTTATGATTAGTCAAGGAAAGCTGTGTTTAATTGAGGAATTCATCGCATGAAGTGGTAAGCATGGGGTTAATTGTGCCTGACGTCTCAAGCCCAAGAGTTGTGTGTCTAACTTGACTGAATTGCCTGAATTTCTTTAGTCTTTGAAGAGATGCTTTGGTGCACAGTAAGGGATGAGTGCATAGGTACATCTTGAAGGGTCTAACTCTCCTCATTGCCTGTAAAGGGAGATGGGTGACACTGCTACATAGTTGTGTCTAGGTGAGATGAAACAGGGCCTAACCATCTAGTTGCAGGTATGCAGGAGATAAGCTTTCTGCAATTTCTGCAATGGAGAGGGGATGGTTTCTTCTAAGAATAATTGAAAAAGCTGTCCATACTTTTACCTTTCACCTATACAGGAGGCCTACCTTCCTAACCAGGTGCTTAGACTTAAACCTGAATACACACTGACTCAGCAACTTATCGCAGGATGCATATTCCTGTAGCTCCTGAAGACACGTTTGTGAAAGGCAAGGTTTTGTTGTAACACTGATTTCTGACCTTCTGTTGATGGAAGTTTCCATGCCACTCTCCAGCAAATAATGGTATGTATTATCATTTGACCATATTTGTGCTATGGAAAAAAAAAAAAAAGGCTTGATGATGGTTGCACGTGCTTTTACATTAGTGATTTTCAACGAGTAAACACTTTGGACTCTTTTGCAGTTCCTGCAAAAGGTGTAACAATATATTTTCTGCCTTGAACTCTTGTAAATACCTAATTTCACAACTGCATGGAGCTAAATAACCCAGGAATAAAATTAGGACAATATCCATTCTTCCCTATCAGCTCCTCTCAGGCTGCTGCAGGGCAAAGGGCCTTTTCTGCATTAATTATGTCCAGTTTGCTGAAAGGTTTGGCTAGAGCCTTAGCCTATACAGCTTGGCAAGGGTATGACATGGCTAGCCAAGCCTTTCTCCCCACTGACTTGACTACCAGGGCTGACAGCTGCCAAGTCTTGTTGTCCTCAAATGGAATTTTTCAAAGGTTCCTCCTCAAACTGTTGCCATTGACTGTCATGGAACAAGCCCCACTTTCTAGGTCAGCGGTTTTGAGTATATTGCACGTATTTGCCAGCCCACCCTTGTAAATTGTGTGCCTGAAGAGACTGCTTTGAATGAAGTCACTCAATAATTCACGTGTGAGTGCGCACAATATTTAGCACCCTTCTTTTGTCTCAGTCAAGTTGATTCTTCAGACTTTGACTGAAGTAACCAGCTGATCTGTATACCCATAAGGTTGGCAGGATGCTCATGCAGCATATGTCCTGATGGTTTGAGAAGGTGCAAAGCTGTTAACCCTGTCACTGCCTTCCAGAAATGCTGAATTTAGAGAACAAAAACAGTTTCAAGCAGTTTTTCTTTAGACAAATAAGCACGTACCGGTTTTGGGATGACAAAAGATATTGTGTATATCAGTGACCACCACCTCTGTGTCTGGGGTAGGGTCTTTATTGGACAATATAACCTCTGGTCACTGAGTGCTGAGAAAATACCTGCATTGTTAATCCCAAACCCTGTCATAAGCAGAGCATTTGCTCTTCTGGTACCTTTCTCTGTTGTGGGCTGCCAACATCATAATGTCCTTATCTCTTCCAGGATTCTAGTTTTAATTATTAATTGGAGGTCAACTTTATGCTACCAACACCTGTTAAAATTATCAGGCCAAATTTGAAACTTTTTAATGAGTTATGGGATGGGGTTGAAAGTCAAAATCAGACTTTCACCTGTGCATGAACTGTACTGGTAATAATGCAAATAAAGTGTTGGGCACAAACATCTGGATTCTGTTATTGGAGTCTAAATTGATGAAAGATTATGAAAGTCTGTGGTGCATGTCACAATGTGTAGTAGGAAAGGTGAGGTAGCTGAAGGTTAAACCAAACTAAAAAGGGGATAAAAACTAGCAGCAGCTGTGAGACAGGAGTTCCTGTCCTGTATAAATGGCAAAGTATATGGTTCTTAATATGAATAGTCAGACCCAATATTTATCTAATTACATGAAAAGATGGATGCAAGAGGCATTGCTTGGGAACTGAAGACTTGGGTGATCCTCTGAACAGGAAGGGTTTTAGCCATAGTGCTATAGAGTGACAGTACCTATTTTAAAAGGTACTGTTATCTTAAGTAATGGTGTATATTTTATTATCGGACTTGGTCTATCACTTGTTAGATCAGAATATCAATAGTTGTGTTGGTAATGTGTCTTTCAATCTGTTTCAAGCTCTGGCATCTTCTGCTCTCTTCTCTTGGTGCAAAGGGTAAAATGCTGCCCCGGGGCTGTTTGCCTAGTGATTTGTTCAGAACTGGAGATGAACGGAGCCACTGGAGGGGAAACAGCTTTCTGCTTTAGTCTGTGGGTGAGCAGAAACGAACTGAACTACAGAGAGAGTTTCTTTTGCATAACCTGTGTAACCATAGCTATGCAGTCAGGAATCTCTGTAACTATGAAAGTTATATTTTGAGAAAGGAACTTAAGAGCGATGGAAAAGGCTACTAACTAGTTGGAAACTCTGCATCCCTGATATTGAGAGCTGTACTTGTAGGCTTGTATAATGATGTAATCTTTTTCCAATGACGATTAAATATAACTTAAAAAAATATTAGGGAAGAAGAGAATCTGCAAAGAGATTTGTGTGAGGAAATTACAGTGCAGGGCTGAAGGTTTTCCAGACTTTGCCACTGCTAACATCCAGAATCATTGCAATTTTGCTATGTGTTAGCAAGAAGTTAAGAGTCAGTAATGCTTTCTCAGGGCCTGGAGACATATTTGAGTAAATTCATTGTCTTCAGTTCAAATATATTGCTTGACATGATGTCTGGAGAAATGAAAACAACATTGTAAGGGTCACTTTCACAAGGCACCCAGTTACTAAACCTCTGCTAACAAGTTTCTATGTATAGGTGCAGCTATGGATAAGAAGCACTTGCAGTACTTCTTTTGATGATAATGTGTTTCTTTCACACTTAATACAATTTTTCTAGTTTTTCTCCTGAATGGGTACTTCCAAGTATAAAGGTGTTGGATGTTAATGGCATTCAAGAAACATTTCAGAGATCCTAGGAATTTCTTGGATGATTCTTGGAGGTGTTTATGCAGACAGCACTTTGTTTTAGAGAGAAATCCTGTTTTGTTAATCTTGTTACTGCGGCTTTTGACTTTTTTAGATAATGGATTATGCATTGAATGTGGAGCAGTGTCATTTAGATAAGACAAGGTTAAAAATACTACAGAACTGATGGCTTTGTGTTTAAAGTGGTTTCAAAATACGCAGTAGCAAATTTGCTCAACAGAAAACTTCTGAGAGAATTGTTCCTAATAAGATCAATTTTAAGGAAGGGAATTGCAGGATATCCTGGTGTGATCTAGTAAGTGATAGGGCGAACATAAGTAAGATGGCTAAAACTTGGTTTCATTCCAGTAAATTGTGGTGAATAGCAAAAGTAGCATGAAAGGGAGGGGTTGGAAGATAAAGAAAGAGACAGAAAATAGAAAGAAACACAGGGAACGAGATAAATTGTCTTCTCAGAAAGTGCTTTATGCCAGACTTTCACAAGAAATTCTGCCTTTTGTTGAAGAACAGTCAGGAATCAGGACACAGCAACAGGCAGAAGTGAGAAGAATCCCACCATCTGAAAAAAAATGTTAAGATTTTTTTTTTTTACTAACAAAAACCCACCACCAAAACAAAAAAAACCCCAAACAAAATAGAAAAATGAAACACAAAAACCACAAAACAAACAAAAAACCCCAAAGGGATTTCTAGGGGTTTCCCTCCCTGCCTAACCCCTGTCCTGATTTGTGTAGTGCCCACATTCAGCTACTGGCAAACACAGACTTCTGCTTCTATTTGTAACAGCCAAGACAAGCAGCAGCCTTAGAGCATGTTTGAATATGTATTGTTCTGCCTCATTGAGGGACACTTCCCTCTGGGGATAAGAGTTCATTTACCTTTGTGTTAGTTCCAGAGGGAAATTGTCTGGAGCAGAAAGCAGTTAGTTGTAGTAAAGCTGTGCATGTATGTGCCCTGTTGTGGTGTAGTTCACTGACAACTGGTAACTACACCTAATCTGTCAAACTTATTTCACCTAAAACCTAAAGTATAACTTCAATTCTGATCTTTAAGGTAAAAGCATCATAAAGCTGCTTGGTTCCTAACCTTCTCTCTTCATCCATTGCTTACTTCTGAAGGGGAAATAAGGGCATTAAGGCTTTATCTTTATGACTGTTAATAAATGTGAGTGGCTGGTGGGATGAAAAAGTGTTGCCCAAGGGGCCGTGCTGTGCTTCTGGAGTATCCTCTTGCTAGTGCCAAATTGGTGTAACAGTTTGTTCTTGTTTCATTTAGCTGAACCAAAGATTTTCAGTTCAAAATCATAGCCCATGTATGAGTGTTAGGTGTTATTTGGTTTCCATTTGGATAAGGACTACGTGATATTTTGGGATTTGTTTTTATTTTTTTTTGTAATTATTTTATTTATTAGATGATTTATAGACATCTAGATGAATACCTTAAATCTCTAAGTGACGAGTAAAGTATATTGTGTTACTCTCAGGATCAGGCCAGCTAAAATCTTTCTAAAAGTTCTGGTTCTGCTTCTGTTGATTGTATTATCTTCACATATCATGACAAACACAACGCATGCTACAGAGAATTATAGTTTTCTTACATCAAATAATTAAGGGATATTGGACTGGGTTTGCATTTCTGCACAAATACGGTTCCATGAGAAACCCTATCATGAAGACCCAACAACTCATTTTTCTTAGCAACAGTTTATTATTGTCTACTGGATTGTCTTTCAGAATTGAGATTTTATGGAAGAACTTGAAGGCACATCTCAATTCAGGTAACACAGACTTTGCTTGTGCTTTAGGAATTTTCATTCCCACTGAACATGCTATTTCTGTTTTTGTTTCTTACTTTATATCTGTACTATGCCCATTTTGTTCAGCTTCTAACTGTAGTCATGCTCTGGATCTCTTATTTTCTGGAGATGTGAAGGCTGAGATCTAGAAAGCATGGAAAGAAACCCACCAGTATAAAAAGGTTGTGGGCAGTGCTGAGCTGTTGGTCAAGCAGGGTCATTCAATGCTGTGCAGTGCTGGGTCCAAACACATGCTATAGAGGTAAAAAGACGGAAACGTGACTTCTGGTAGTTCATCATCAGTCCTCTACCCAGAGATGAGTGAAAGGAATTTTATTATAGGGCAGCACCCACAAATAGCACTGTATAAATTGTGAGAGGGCTGCGGTTATGAGGGTGACAATATCAAGTGCTGTATGATGCAGTGCCTGAGAGCCATGAGTTCTTTGACAGACAGGACACCTGGATAAGACTTTGCTGTGATGGAAATGACCCTGAAAGCTGTGTTTGACATCAGGGAAGGCTGTAGGGAATAATTACATTAACCTTAGAAGCTGTTGTCTGCAGAGCTTGACTTGCACCTTACAGATGTTTTCTCCTTAAAAAGGGTGGATATAAACTTCATAAAATCTCATAACAGTTTTTTGATACTTTTTGCTCTTTTCTCTGAATTGCTACCTCTCTCAACATGTTAAAATGATGACAATGTTGTTTGAACAAATGCAAGAACTAGACTGACAGTAGTAGCCCATCTCTTTTCCCCAGTATTCTCTTGTTCTTGTTGTTAATTCTATTTGAATATATGTTCTTGTCCAACATGTTGCTGGTACACATGCTAACTGTACTAGATTAAAAATGAGCACTTATCAAATCTGTGTTGCTTGAGAATCACAATGTGACCATAAGATCTCATAATTATCATATACATATATACTGCATTTTAATCAAACCAACAATTGATTTGGATTGCCTGTGCAAGTTTGTTATTAGTAAAGGCTTTTTTTATCAGTATGAATATCTGAATGGTAATTTTTGTCACTGCAAATGTATTTTTAAAAAAGCAATTGAAGTAATAGATAGGAAATACATTGCACAAAGCTATTAACACCATTAACTCCCAATATGTTTCAAATTCATTGTAAACCTAAATTAACACTACAGCTAATTTATAACTTGTCTGCACAAGATCTAAAATTTTAGATCTGAAATACATCTATAATATAGATATTATTCTAACTTTGCAAAACAGAGAAACCCTCTCTGAAGCTCTCAAAACTGTGCTGTTTCTCTTCCAACTCTCATGCAAGTTTCACAGCATAGCAAATCTCCTCAGTTTTTTGGCCTGACTGGTCATAGAAAGGAAAATTGTGGCCAGAAATGACAACTGTCTGTCAGTTTTTTCATCAAATTTTTTAAAGAGTCAATTCAAACCTTTGCTCTTTGCACAGCACACCTACTTGAAAAAAAATAAATAGACTTTGAGTCAATTCTAGAATTCTTTTAATTTCTACTGTTGCAATTTAATGAAGCCTTTTCCTGGCACATTGTGCTGAGGAGCCTGTGCAAGTTCTGCCACAGATTTAAGACATACCAGGTAGCAGAACTGCTACACAAGGCAAATATCCAAAGTGAGCAATATTCTTTCCTCAAAGAATATGCATGGGTCATCCCATACTAATTTAATTTAGATGGGGTGTAATGATAGGCTATATTGACAGAGGATTTTAAGCAGCCTCTAACTAATGATGAGGTTGTGCCCAAACTCTGGTGGATTCTGTGCAGAAACCAGTGTGCAGTTGTAAATTAACCTAAGCTAGATATTTTGTAGATCAACTGTGTGTAGATGGTGGTCATGCAATATAGAAGCTCTTTTTCCCCTCTAATAAGCTGCAAGATCTTTTGCAGACAAACTTGGGGGAAATGTATGATCTCACAGTTCTCCCAAGGAATGGTAAGACTAGCAAGACATAGATAGCAATGAGCTATCAGGGGGTGGATTACACCTCTGCTCTAACAGTCAAACCATTGAGATCAGCAGCTGGTAGACAGGGCAAGCAATTGGTTAGCCAGGATTGTGTATTTCTCACAGCCCATACAGGTCTCATGCTGATACCCTGTTGTTACAGCTCAAGAATAAGCTACAGACTTTCTTTGACACCAAAGGAAATATTTACATCAGGCTGAAGTTCTACAGCTGTTCCCAGGCATGATAGCTCTGAAATACCATTCTCCAGTGCCAGCTTGTTCTTGTTTCATGAGCCCAGAAATGGCTTTGTGGGGAACGGCTATTCCACAAAATTGTTGCTCTTGAAGCCACTGTGTCCTCCATGTCTTGCATAGTCACCAAAAGTGATCTGGAAATGCAAGCGGAACATGGCTGTTCTCATGAATCATTCAACCAGGAATGCTTAGTGGTGTCATAGGAGTTGGCCTGAAAGCTGCTGCTGCTTGGCAATAGCATATCAGATAAAACTGGCACGTTAGCAGCTGCCAACACTGTGCCATATGGCAGAGTGTGGTGTTCACCCTGGTCTGCTGGGAGCCTGAGAATCATATCACCTACTTTGAGTAATGGCAAGGAAGGTGTTGAGGATCTGGGATGCTGATCCCTAGATGGAAAAAGCAGTCAATTCTCCTTAACTTCTGCTGTTATGCTTGTATGCCACCAGTCCCAGAAATACCTAACAAAGATGAGAGTGGGTTACCTGGTCTTGTAGCTCTGCTTCCCCTACTTCTCCCTCCCTTTTCTTCATGTCCTGTGATTAAATGACTCTTAGTAAACACACCTGTTAGTTTGGAGAGGCCAGTTAGTACAAAGCAGTTACAACAAAACCTTGTAGTAAGTCTCCTGTGGGCAAGTCTTTAGATAAATAAATCAACTGCTTGTGACTTTTTCAACCTGTGGTTTTCACAATTCATTGCAATGACATTTGAGGCTTTATTCATGGCTCCAGCTGATTTCATTCTCTAGACTTAGCCCAGTGAAATGATCATTTACATGTGCTAGCTTGTTTCTGTGTGTTTTGAGCTCTGCTCTGACACTGGTTCTTGCCATTTCCTCAGGCAATAGCATAGATAGGTTTCTCTGTAATTTACTTAGGACTTGAAAAACTGATGGTGACTGTATGATAGCAAATAAGATGTTTGCTGTCACTGAACTTCTCCTGTATACTGGAAATACACAATTCTTGAAAGACTGAAAAATATTTAAGCTCTTGTCCCTCTTGGTATTAACCTGATATGTGGTCAACACTCCCCAGAGCTGCATGTCTAGCAGCAGAGGCATTCAGGCACAGGCTAAGCAGACAATTTAGGGCATTAAAATAGCCATGGTTCTTCTGTGGATTTGGGCATATGCTAGTGCCCTGGGAAGCCACGTTGCCACACCTGCTAAACCAGTAAAGAGCCTGTAAGATTATAACTGTGACTGGGCGGGTGAGTTGTAAAAATATTTGTCTTTTTCCACAAGAGACCCGAGTCTCTGAAATTGTTCTACCAATCTCTATAACTGCATTTCTTCTCCTCATCCAAGAAGAGTTGATCTGACCCACTTACCTTGGTTATGCCACTGAAGAACTCCACTTGAAGCAGGAACATAATTATTTTACAAGCCTTGCTTGTTTTCCTCCTCCCCTTTTTCTCCATTCTTTGGTCCAACCCTTTTCGTTCAGCTAGTTGTGCTGTCAGCAAGGTGTAAGGACTTGGGTGGGTTTGCCTCCAGCTCCTTGTTCTCTGCTTCCCTTATAGTACAACATCAGGGCAGAATCTGGTCTAGTGGTTAAACTTTATACTGTTTCTTGGATATGTAAGAGGATGCTCAACGTGATCATCACCTATGCTTGAAAACCAAATGGTACTGATGAGTGGAGGGACTTAAGGAATTATAATTGGGAATCTGGTTGTCAAGTTCTGAATAAAATTGTGGGTGGAAAATTCCAGTCAGATGCTGTAATTATGGCATCTATAAAAGTTTTCTATCACATGGACTTTTTAACTACACAGTGCATGATCATAATGAATCTGTGCTGTTAAAAAAAAAAAGTTTATTTCTGTATGCAAAAAATCATACTCAAAAATGTTGTAGAAATAGCTATCTTGCCCTCTACTCAATACATATTGTGTCAATAAATAAAATTTTAAGTGGATAACAATCAGTCAAATGTTTGTAGCTTTGTAATCAAATGAGGACAATGGCATCCTGTGGTAATAACTAATTCCAAAGGTAGATGTCCCTTAAAATAAAACTGCTTTTTCTATCTATGGTCATAACAATAGCATGTCTTGTACTGCCAGATTTAACAGAGACTGCAAGGGTAAACTAAGTCCAAGTCAACAAAGTTTTGCAAAATAGTTCTTTGAAATTAATTTCTCACTCATTCAAATAACCTAACTTGAACATCAATACTGCATTATTTTGTACTAAAGTTTGCTTTTTTCCTCCCCAAATTTTCATTAATAAGGAATGTATTTTCTTGAACAGATGCAGAGAACCCCCTTTTCCCCACCTCCTCATACACAAAAATAACATATCTGTACTCAAACCTATAAAGTATGTGCTGTTGATAAATTCATACTGTACCAATGGAGCGTAAGGATTCCATTAATGCTTTAGTGATATCATCAAGAAAGAAAAAGGCACAATGGATCCACGACTTTTACTCTGCTGGGTCTGTAATGAAGCAATATTGGAGCAGCTTGTCTTTTTTTTTTCTTTTTCTTTTCCCTTCTTTTTTTTTTTTTCCCCTGTAGACTTGAGTTGGTATACTATGGAAGTTTCTTTTTCCTTTTTCTTTTTTTTAAAATAAAATCCTGACATTTCCTTCTTTCTTTTTCTGTCTCTCTTTTTTTATTTTAAAGAGCAGTCAGCTTCCTTTTGTTACTACCGTGATGTACTAACTCCAAGAGGGAGCCTGAAACGCAATATGGAAATTACTAATATGACAGAGAAATATGAGCTTTATACTGTTGAAAAAGTGGCTGTAGCAATATATCAGAGAAATTATTGAATGTTATCGGTCATAGCACAATTTATTATTTTACCAGTGTGCTGTGAAAAGTTGCTCAGCCAACTCAAAGCTTTCCTACTATATTAGCACTGTCTGGGAGTTTAACTGGTAGCACTTCACTAAATGCAAGCACAGTAATTATTTGCATATCAGGCCCTTGAATTCCTCCCTCCCAGCCCCAACTCATCATCCTAACATACTGTACATGCAGTAATTTGATTTACCTCTTTTATTTTGGACTTTGTATGGCAAAGCTTTCACAGAACAAAGATGGCTGAAAGATATAAGGGAGGGCTGAGAATTTGGAAACTGTCTGCTCTGCACTTTGTGTGCTCCCTGCCAAACTCACGTGAAACTCTCATTAATGCTAATGGGATTTAATACATGCTGCAAGAGGAAAATATCCTCATTTATTTTGTACTGAATCGAGTGGTAGCAAAAGTGCTGTATTGACAACTCTGGAGCCCTCTATTTATCCACAGAAAAGGCAGTGTCAGAACAAGTTCCTCTTACAAGCTGGTGTCTCAATCCTTTTCTGGAGGGACCTCTGAAGGAGAGCACAGCCACTGGCAACACTGCCACTCTTGACTGCACAGATAACCATTTGGCAATGTGGACACCTCAACAGTAGCTGCCCAGCCAAGTTTTCACTCATGATATGCAACAGTTTGGGGTTGCTAAGGTTAGGCTGTGTTCACACCCTTTTTTGGTGTGTGAATATATCAGTCAGAAATGACTGGTCACAACTGTCAGTTTGCCATACTTAGCAGTAAGTAGACAAATAAATGTGGGCTAACTGTCTGATACGTGAAGTTTTTATCACTTCTGCAGTACTTGTTGATGGTCGATCAGTTTAGTGCTGGTAAAGGACTGGAATCCCAGGCTTGAAATGCTGGCGGGAAGAGACCGTAAGTATTTGCATCCCTTGGCTAGAGGCTTCAAGAATCAGTTAGGAAAACCAGGAAATCCAGGAAATCAGGAAGACTGACTGATGAATGTTAGAAGACGTGAATTCCTGCTGTGGGTTATGGATGGGCTGGAAGGATCAACGGTACAAATGAGCTCTTTCAAATCACAGAAATGGACAATTCTCACAGTTCTACCTGTAAATATTTCAGACCAACATGCCAGTGAGAGGAAAACTTTTCCTGGGATTTGCTTGGAAGTTAGGTTGACTTTTAACTAGGGAGTTTAGGTAAGTCCTTCAAAATTGCTGTTGCCCTCAAGCAATGCCACTCGATGTAGGCAATGTAGCAGTGATGAGTTTAGTGACACATTTGTGTAATATATGGGCTTAATTTTTCAGTATAATTGAATGATAATGATACTTTATAAGATGTCTGTCTCCTACTTTATGCACATGTGTGTATAATGGTCAGAAAAAACATTCTATTGAAGGTTCTCGCAGGAATATATTAAGTTCAAAACGTACTTTGGGAAAAAAAAACAAACTAGGGAGAAGTTCTTTATTGGGATGAATATGATATTGATTGTGAGACAAAATTAGATAGACATAATTATATGTTATTTACCATGCTGAAAGTCACAATTCAGAGAAAATTTTGGGCTCTATCAGAGGGAAAAAATTTGACTTTACCCACCTTTTTATAGAAAAATGGTTTATCTGTTTTACTGTTATCCTGATTCAGCTAAACTTGATTGATGATGTTATTTCCATTAAATAGACAAGCAGGCTCACTTCAGCTTTCCAAAACAGCTGCCTCACACTCAACAATTGGCCAGGGTTGCACTGCATTGTTTTGTTCTTCCACATCTGCTCCCTGTCAGTGGGGCTCTGGGCAGAGACTTTCTCTACCTGGCTGGCCTTATACATCTTCCCTCTGCATTTGTGGTGTGATATATAAATCACATTTCACCACAAGCAGGAGATCTGTCTGTCTTCCAAATGGCAGCAGTGTTAATTTTTTTTTCAGAAACTTCCTATGCACTGGTAATAATGAAGGGTTTCAGAATTGAGCATTGTCAGTTTTTATCCTTTGGGTTGGAGGAGAAGGCTTTTAAGAGAATAAAACTTGCTGGGGAAGAAACCAGAGCATCAAGCTTGTTGAAAGTCAAGGTCTTATTGCTGATGTACATACTTTGACTTGACTGAGGTTCTAAAACATTCTTGACTTCCTTCTACTACCAAGGAATTCCTTGTTGAATGTGTCTCCATGTACCTTGTCTCAGTGCTCTGCCTTCTACAACAAAGATCTCTAGTTTCTTGGGCTTCCATAACCCTGGTTGCCAGTTACTCTCCTAAGAGCAGGGTAATTTTCTTTTTCTTCTTCCCAAGCTCTGTGCTATTTTTCCTTCTTCACCCCACTGGAGAAAAGGAAATGTCTCTGTGCAAAGAGGTTAAGAGAGCTATGGGTTCTTGCTCTTCTACTCCTTGTGTTAGCCCCCAGCTTGCTTTCCTCTGAGCCCCTTGATAATTATGTTTCAATTTTCCAGGCTTAAAATGTTTATTTACTGCATTGTCATTCTTCTTGGCCCTTTTTAAACCTACATCATCCCCTTCTTATTCAATCAAAATGCAGTGGCTGGCTGACTTCCTAGCCAGATGACAGTCATGGTTATTGGATCACAACTTACTTTCAAGTTATAATTCGCACATTTTACTGCTCTGCCTCACCTTCAGGTTTTGAATGTCCTGTTCTTCTTTTATCTTCTGTGTTCTTTCAGTAATGCCACCTTGTTGTCTCATTTAAATCTACCTATCACTGGACTGTATGTGACTTTTATAGTTGGGTTTTTTTAAACCTCATGCTGGTGCCTATCTATGGAAAAATCTCTGAGTCCTATAATCTCATTCTAACAGATGTATGCTCTTTTCACCTTCAAGTGCTTGATGTAAAATGGGCCTTAGGAGCAAAAACTTGAGTTTTTATTCTGCCAAGCTGTTGTCTCAAAAGTGGTTGGAAGTAAACAAAAAAAAAATGGAGTCAACTGTAAGTTAACACCAACCTTGGGACCTCTGAAGGCATCTTGTAAAACCTAAGTCAGATATGAAATGAATAATGGTTTAATTGGTTTCTCTAATTTTGTGCGATACCAAAGAAATGGTTGATACCTAGGCAATAGGTAAAAGGAAAATGATAATATAAAGCTAAGGTGTGTTTTGAAAGTTGGATATGAACTTTTCCTTTAAGTTCTCTTCTGTAATGTTGCAGTTACTTGTTATTTGGGTCATTAAATTAACCTGGAGGTGCTGGGGGGAGACCTCATTCTGAAGCTCATGTTTTGAATCTTTTTGAGGGACATCTCTCTTTGTAGTTGACCTGGACCTTTGTTGATACTAAAGATGACTACCTGCTGAGCTCCATCTCTAATATATAATTCAACAGCAAAAAAATTGTGCTTTCCTTTAGGAAAGCATGTGGTTGGCTTTTACAGATTTAGGCTGATCACCATTGCCAGACCTTCTGGCTACATGCCTTCTCATAAAAAAATAAATTGCCCTGCTTCTCAATGAACAAAATTCAGACTTGTAACATGTGAGGTTTGTTTGCTAGGCTTTTTAACTCAGCTAAACAGCTCATTTCTATTCTACAATTTATTTAATTAATGTTCATCTCATTAGTAGGGATCTATCTTAGCCATCTAACATTATACAGTAAATTGCTTTAATGAATTCTGTGATTCTCTCAAAATTTCCAATCAGATGAGAGGCCCTGCTAATGTAATAAGTCAAGAAAGTACAGTTTTGGAGATTCATTAAATTTTATTTTGTATGAATTGTCTCTGGAAAAACTCTGAAAGCAGTGTAATGCTCAAAAGGGGTCATTAGTAAAGCTGCTTGTTATAGATGACCAGAAAGAACAAAGTTTAGTTTGGCTTTGAAATTCATTAGAATACTGTTGATTTTGTTTGTTTGTTTGTTTTGAGGTGGCTTTGTTTGTTTTGTAGGGGGTTTCCCCTAGTTTTTATTTATCTAATATTTTGTATGCAGGGCGG